>JAVJIF010007309.1:0-108022 GCA_038442645.1 Agave tequilana | reverse complement strand
AGCGGAACGCTGCGGGGAGCTTTCCCAACCATCTGACTCAAAAATATTTATACAAAACAATATTTGTAAGTAGTAGCCAAAAGATAAATAATCATCTATAAAAAAAAAGAAAAATAGACAAAAATAATAATATCCACAACAAGTATTCATATTTTTGCAAAAAAGGACGGATAAAAATAAGATCAGGTTTCGCGTCCATTTTTAACCGCAAGCAAAAAATTATAAATGTTGGTTGGGAAAAAAAAGTTAAAAAAAATAAATAAATAAAAGTGTAAAAGTCCCATAATTTGGAGGATAGCATCGTCATCAATGCTTAAACAATAAGTAATTAAGATTATCTCCGGGGGCACCGTCGAATCTAAGGATTTGTCTTGCGGTGCCAACGAACCCAAAACGACCTCAGCTTGCAGTGGGCCACACACGTGTTACGTGGGTGGATAACGTAGTGCAAACCGACATATTTGTGTTCTGTTAGACGCTGACTCGATGGTGTTGGCGGAATCAAGAGGGGGCGGCGGGACCGACGCCAAAAAACGAATTGACTACCCGAATTCCAACTGACAACGGTTTGAGCCCCTTATTATTATTATTATTATTATTATTATTATTATTTAATCGAGCCAAAGGTTTTTTTCTTTCTTTTTTTTTTTTTTTTAGAAGAGAGGCAAACAGGTTTTTATTATCTCTGAAAAATTACAGCTGAGTGATTAATACAACATAAGCTCAATAATTCAGTGGGAAATTCTCAGTGCATATCTTCCTCCCCTCCGAGAGCATCGCGTCTTTCACAACCAGTCGGTCTGTTGATTTTCTTCTCTACACATAATCTCAAAGAATGTAAGTTGTATTTCGGCTGGCCTAAGGTTCGTAAGAGCTCTACTCGCTCAAAGGTTACTGATTCGAGCCCTCACGCATGGGTGATATTGGGTGCCTTCAGACGCCACTTAACTAGAGGGAAAAAAAATAGAACTAGTTACGAAGTATTTATTAGAGTAGCTTTTTGCCTTTTTTCATTCTCAAAGCGAGCTAAATCTTTTTTCTTCATATGACAAAATTGGCCTTTAATTTTCTCTTTTTTTTAATTGTTCTCTCTTTCCCAAAACCACACGCATGTATTAATTTTTTTGGCTTATTTTCTTAATATCCTGATATCTTTTATGTTTTTATCAACCTCTTAACTTTTAAAATCTCATATACTCCTTTAAACTATCTGTTTGTCATTTTATTTCAAAACACCGCTAACAACGTGAGTAAAGTTACATTATTGTCACTCTCCTCACAAAGAGCCTCACAAAAAGAAATCCCCTCACAAAGAGCCTCAAAAAAAAAAAAAAGAGAAATCAAAACGTGAGACTTGTTGTAAATACATAAAATAGTGGATGAGCATCGTAACTCTTCACATTCTTCTTGTAAATTTATATTATAAATGAATAAGTTAGTAGGTGATCTCTTCACCTTCTCTCTTGTAAATGCATATTGTGAATACATATGATAATGGGTGTCCTCCTCTCTATGCTTTAAAATAGAGGCTACAAAGGAGAATGAAATACACACAAGTTTGAGAATAATTTCACTTGATTTTTTCCTCTGATTCTTCTAAAATTTCTCTTAATTTCATAACAAGACTATTCTTTTTATCTCAAAAACCCTCAATTCATTCACCCACTAACCAACAAACCCGTAAAGTTACAATACCTCCGTTATCATAGAATTATGCTCGGTTCAAGTTCAACAAGGAAAGCAAGCCAAAGTCAAGTCATGCTGAATTTGTATTGGACAAGGAGTTTGATTCAAATTATGAACATGGTTCATGCAGAATTTGAAATGAAATCAGATTGTTGAATTCTAAATTCAACATCTGGCTGTTTTCAGAATTCAAGATACATAACAGTTGGACAGAAGTGAATCAATTAAGGTACATGACAGCTTGAATTCAAGGATAACTCCTATTAGGACTAAAATTATTAGAGTGGAAGTAAAAAATATTTAGAAAAATATTTCCAAAAAATTTAAAAATTATGAAGTAATGGAAAATATATAAATAAGGAAAAAAAACAAAGAAAATAAAACGTATGAAAATTTGAGAATCTAAAATATTTTAAAAAATCTAGAAACAAAAAGAATAATGATATATTAAAAGAATCTAGAAACAAAAGAATAATGATATCAAAAATCTAGAAACAAAAGAATAATGATATATTAAAATAAACAAATCTATAAAAAAAGGAGAAAAATTAAAAAGTGAAATAAAAAAACAAAGAAAGCAAAATTTAAAAAGTAAAGAAAAAAGAACCATGAAAAAATAAAATAAGAAAAGCTAGAAAGAAATAAAAGAATAATGAAAAAGAAATGAAAAAAAATCTTTAAAAATAATAAAAATTAGAAAAATAAGCTAAAAAAACTTATAAAAAGGTAGAACAAAAATCGTACAAAAACTCAAAAGAAAAAGATATCAGAATTTAAGATAGAACAACTTAATTTTTGAGAAAAATAAAAAATAACAGTCATAATGAAGGATAAAAATGATGAAACCAAATGAATCGAAAAAAATAGTAGAACAAAAATTAAAAATACAAAAATTAGATAAATAAAACGTAAAGAATTTTGAAAATCTCAAAAATAAAGAAAAAGAAGAGAAGGAAAAATCTAGAAAAAATGAAAAATAAATATAAAAGTTTGTAAAATTGAGTAAAGATGAAAACTATACTTGAAAAAAAATAAAAATTAAACTTGAATAAAAACTAATAGAAGAAATCTAGTAAATAAAGAATTTGAAAAAGTAAGAAAATACCTAATGGGAAAAAAAAAAAGAATGACTGAGATTTTTTTTTAAAAAAAATCAATGAGCAATTGTAGATATCTAAGATATCTAAGATAGTTTTATGCGTCATTTCTATATTTTGGGGAAATTACGAAAAGATATAAACTGACACTATAAATTTTCATATAGCAATAATATAGAATATGTAAAAATTATACGTAAGAAATCATTATTCATACATGAGACAAATAATGTTACAAACAAAACCAGTTTAAGATATTTTATTCACCTTCATTTTTTTTTTACTGTGTTCAAGCATGATCCGTCTAATCTTTAATAGACCTGTAAATCAATATTCAACAATAAAATTATAGAATCAAAAAAAAATAAGGGCATGAGAAAACAATCTTTGAGATTGAGCAAGTATACAAATTCTAGAGTAATTGGTTTGCTCTTGGAGGCTTCTTACCGAGGAGAGATCGTCATGCGTGGAAGAGGATTCATTTCAACGGCAACAATCAAAGCCATCGACAAAGTCAGAGGGACTCAACTGGTCCAACTGCCTTACGAAGAATGAAACATAACAAACAAAGATACTAAAAACAAGATAGCCAAGAGAATAATAATGTGTTCAACGCCGGATATCGACTTTATCAATTCTTCATCACCATAGAAATAAAAGAATTAAAAAACAAAAAACAAAAAATAAAGAAAGAATAAAAAGAGGCTTGACTGTGCACTTCTCATTTACTCCAAAAAATTGTTAACAAGTTTTCCACCATATATTCTATGTTGGCCCACCATTATTTTATTCTCTTGTCATTATTCACCTTTGAAATTTTGACCAGCGCAAATCTCAAAGACAATTTGATGGTGAGAGATGTGTTAACTCTCACGTGTTTGTGTTTGGAGTTTGGAGGGAATGGAACGTGTGTAATCCAGCTCAAAATAATCATGAAATAAACAAGAATAAAATTTATGAAAACTAGGAACACAAAGTTTTAAGGAAAAAAAAATAGAAAAATATAGAAGTAAAGAATGAGATAAAACGAATAAGGGGGGTAAATATTTACAAAGAAAGTACACAAAATAATTGAAAAAGAAAAGCACAAAGTCAATTAAAAAATAAAAAATCATTATATTGACAAAAAGAGAATTAGGGAGGAAGAGTTTCTGTAGTTTGAGAATTTTAGTTTCATAATTTGAAATTTTCAATTCCGAAAAAAAAGAACTAGATAGAGTTTTCATAATTGATAGTTCTAATTATATAGGAAATTAGAAAGTAGAGAGAGTTTTCATAATTTGAGAATTCTACTTATATTACATTATAGGTTTTTTTAAATGTTAGTCTCTAAAATGTTTCATATTTTGATATTAGTCTTTTAAATTTTTGAATTGCAATTTAGTCTCTCAAGTTCTACAAGTTACATCAAATTAGTTCCCCTAACATGTTTCTATCTAGATAAAGATAATATTCTGAAACTTTAACATTTTTACATGTTATGGCTAATATACTCTTCTCATTTATTCATGAATTTAAGTGAACCCACAGTCATATTCCTCTTCTTTTCTAAAGAGAGAAAATAATCCTCTTCTCTATATAACCCAAGACACTAAATATTCTAAGGGGAGAGAGAGTAACTTGATCAAGGGGTTTACTGTTGGAAAGAGAGAGTTTACTAATGGGAAAGTTGACAAGGATCGTCGAGGGTCGTCGAGTGATCGCAAGGAGGTCGACGACAAAAGGACGAAGGAAGAAGCAGCAGCACAGCAGCAGAAAAGCAGCAGGTGCAGGTGATCGGTCGACCGGTCCGGTCGACCGCCCGCAGTATCAGGAACTCGGTCGACCGGCTCGGTCGACCGACAGTGCACAACGTGCACAAGTTGGAGCCCGGTCGACGCCGACTGAAAAGTACCCAACTCTCTGTTGGGCACCCGGTCGACCAACCGGTCGACCGGTGGAAAGGGTCGGTCGACCGCCCGGTCGACCGACAGTCGGGTGCGGGTAATTTTCTGCTGATTCGGAAATCTGTGTATTTAAGGGCTGTTGTTGGTTTCTAGGGTTTGTACCTGAAAAAGAGAAGATTGCTGGAACTTACTGGAGCTCTCTTGCACTCAAAAGACTGCTAGCAATTGTAGTTGGCCCAATGGCCTTCCACTCTAGTTTTGATGATGATCAACACTCATGTAGTTATGTTTACTAATATTCTTGTGTTTCTAAGTTTCAGATCATTAACAGGATATTAGTTGGTAATTAGCTTCAACAAGATGATTAGAAGCTATTCATGATGATTCCGGTGCCAAAGCTAAAGATCATACCTTTGCACTTGGAGAATCACGGAGTTTGGACCGAGTCTACTTGAAGATGAAGATCGTCAAGAAGACTTAGGTATCTAGTTTAGAGTTTGTGTTTTAGATCCATATTTGTAAAGCTTAGTTTAGTTGATATGCTCAAGTGCACAAAACACACACGTTTCATGATTTGGTTTTTGGTTTCATGAATAATAGATCAAAACAAGTTTACCTTATACCTATATATATTAGATATGTTCTAGATATACATACATGCTTTAAACTTGCTAGACAAACTTATTTTGACTATCCTATTCATGTTTTGGAAAATTCTAGTTTGATAAAATACAAGTTTGTTTTTGATAAAATGGCAAGACACAAAATGAATTGATATGATTGATATATGTCTTGAAATTTTTATCAAAAGTTTGGTTATCAAAGTAAAATGATAAAACAAGTTTTAGAAAAACATATTTTTAGAGAAAAACAGTTTTTATTGTGATTAAAAACTATTTTTTTAGATTTACTGTGAATTTATGGGATTTTATTGAGTGAAAAGACCTATTTTTCAAATCCCGTATCTGTGCAGAACTGAGGACTGGCTGACAGCCCAAGTCGGTCGACCGGACCGGTCGACCGCACCATAGGCCGGTCGACCGGGACGGTTCGACCGGACGTGCACAAGTCTGCGCACGTTTTGGAGTCTCTGGGACGGTCGACCGGGCCGGTCGACCGAGATGAGATTTCTGCTCTCAGGATGTTTCGGTCGACCGGGCCGGTCGACCGCTATTGCCCAACGGTCACATTTTTGACCGTTGGCGGTCGACGGACCGGTCGACCGGCAGTCTGTCAGACTGCCAACTCAGCCTAACGGCTAGTTTGTATAGGGGCTATATAAACCCCATCTCTTTGGGGATTTTGGCCAAGTTTTCTAAGAGAAAAATTACCAGTTTTCTGAAGTGTTAAAAGAGTTTTCAAAAGAGTTTAAGTGCCAAAAACTTCTCATCTTATTTGTTTTGGGTTTTTGGAAAATCAAAGAAAACTAGGTTTTGGGATTTTGATTTGGTATTTCATTTTCTATCTTATACAAGAGATTTCCCAAGTAGTTTTTCTTTGTTGCTTGTTTCAAAAAACTTTGATTCCACACTTGAGCTATATCATACTATCCTAAACTATTAGGATCTTGTTTTGTGGAAAAAGAAAGAAAGAGAGAGTTTGAGGTTGTTGTTTGTAACCTCTAAGTTGTACACCCTTATTCTTGTTGTATCCCTCTTAGGTAGAGGTGATCGGGTGATTGATTTGTATCCCTCAAGTGTGAGGTGATTGAGATTGGTTGTGAGCCTCTTTGGTAGAGGTGTTGTTGTTGGTTGTTGTTGGCCTCGGTGGAGGTTGTATTGAGAGAGGAGTTAGGTACTCCTAGAGTTGTAAGAAATCCTCTTGGTAGAGGTTTCCTCGGGGGAGTTGAGATAGTGGAAATCCTACACGGTGGTGTAGGCGGGGATGTAGAGCAAGGTGCTCGAACCTCGAAACAAATCTTGGTGTTTGCGTTTTGATCCATTGTCTCTCTAACTCTCTCTTATAATTGTGCAAAGCATCATACTCATCATCATATCATACTTGCTTGTGTTGAGCATTGATTCATTCATATCATATATTGCTTGTGTTGTGCCTTGCATTTCTTATTGTCATATCTATTATATGCTTGGCTTGATTGTGTGTATTTCATATTGCTTGGATTGCTTGTGTGTGTGTGCCTAACTTATACTCATCCAACAAGAGCTTCACATAGCACCTCAACCCATTTCAAGGGGAATCAAGGGGAGTTAGTCCAGAGCCTCGCAAGGGGAATTCGGCTACACTTGTTGTATTGTATTAGTTTGTGCATAATTTGCATTAGCTTCCGCATTTAGCGCACTTAGTTTGCATTAAGTTTCTTAGATTAGCACTTACACCTATTCACCCCCCCTCTAGGTGTTTTTCATTGTAATCATCTTCCAAGTAAATTAATCTTTCTTTCGATTGCCCGAGGACGTAGGCATTGAGGCCGAACCTGTTAAATGTTGTTTGTGTGTTTTCTCTGGATTTTGGTATTTGTGCTGTTTGGAAGATTGTTCTTCGTGCTTGGGAGATTCGGGGGATCCTCATCAGGTGTTGTCGTAGGCACAACAAGTGGATCAGAGCTTCCAGGCTTCGCTGGGGATTTCTGGAGATTCGGAGGGCTCGAGGTCTGATTCGGTAGAGATCGTGTTGTGTCGATCTCAGATCAGAGGTATTCGTGTTCGTGGGATCGTGTGTCGATCTCAGGAGGACGCAAGGAGGGCTCGTGGAATCTGTGGTGGAGTAGATCCGGAAAGAAACTCGATCTAAGGTTTCAAGGGAAAGGTAAAATCCAATTTTTATCGAAGTAGAGATATTTTCAGTTGGTTGATTTTCCGCATAGATAGAGGATCAAGTAATCTAGATGGCAGAAGAAACTACTCAGTTAAGACTATGAATCCTCATCCGAGGATTGATGTTGTTAAGTTTAATGGCACAAATAAATTCGGGATGTGGAGATGTGAGGTTATGGATGCCTTGAATGCATCGAACCTTGAAGATACACTCCTATTGGAAAAGAAGAGAAGTAAGACCACTGATGAAGAGTGGGCAAAGATGAACAGGTCGGCGTGTGGGTTGATACGTTCATATTTGTCGCAAGACATAAAATATCTTGCACAACATGAGACCGGCGAAGCATCTGTGGGAAACCCTTGAGAAGAAATACCTGACGAAGAGTGTTGAGTCCAGGTTGCAGCTTAAGAGTAAGCTGTACAGATTTTAGATGGAGAAGGGGAGCACAGTGAATGAGCACATCAACCGATACACGAAGCTTCTTACAGCCTTGGTGAACGTGGATGTCATTGTAGAAGAGGAGGACAAGGCGATCATCTTCCTGAACTCACTCCCGGAGGAGGAGTATGAGACATTCACACTGACCTTTATCAATGGTAGGCAGACGTTGGACTACCATGAGGTGTCGTCTGCACTGACAAGTTATGAGCGAGGAAGAAGGAGAGACATCCTTCTCAGTCAAGCTCATCGGTGGAGGCACTGGAAGTAAGAGGCAGGGGTTCATCGAGGAAGGGCAAGGAGGTGAGAGGAAGATCAAAGTCCAGGCCGGGTTTCAGGGATCTCAAAAAGAATCAGTGTGCCTTCTGTAGAGAGATAGGGCACTGAAAGTGGACTGTCCAAAGTTCAAGGGGGAAGAAGAAGGAGTCGAAGGCTGAAGCAAATCTATCAAAGGTGACGAATACTCAGAGGAGTAGTTCACAGGCAGATAAACAGATTCAGACTCGTCAGGTTTCTCGTTTTCAGTCAGTTCTTCCATAATTGGTAACTCATGGAAAGATGAGTGGATTCTGGATACAAGTACAACATACCATGCGTGCCTAATCGGGGCTAGTTTTCCAACTTAGAGAAGCTGGAGGAGTGTTCGGTCGTTATGGGCGATGATCACCCATGTAGCATGGAGGGGTAGGTACAATCCGAATCAGGATGTTTGATGGGATAGTAAGGGAGCTGAAGAGAGTGAGGTATGTACCTCAGTTGAAGAGAAATCTGATCTCCGTGGGAATTTTGGAAGCATCGGGCATGGTGATATCTGTTCGAGACGGTGATCTTAGGATGATCAAGGGCTCGATGGTGGTGATGAAGGGCGTCCGTCAAGGCAATCTCTACTACTTGAAGTGTAGTACGATTACAGATCAGGTGGAGACTTCGAGTTCCTCAGATGATGGTGGCCCGGAGGTCTGCAGGGAAAGGTTGGACAGGAAGAAGAAAAGTCTTTGCGAGCTCCTGCAAAGATGGAAATGCTGGAAGGTGCTGCTACCTGCAAGTTGGAAGGTGGACACAGCGTTCTGAACAAGAAGAAGGTGAGATTCAGCACCAGTACTCACTGCAATGAAGGTCTTCTGATTGCGTTCACATGAGTGTATGAGGACCTGCTAAGACGGCATCGCTTGGAGGTCACAGGTACTTTGTCTCTGTTGTCGATGGTTCATCTAGGAAGGTTTGGATATATCCCATGAGACAAAGGGGTGAAGCCCTAGATGTGTTGGTGAAGTGGAGAGGAAGAATGGAGAGGCAGATAGGTAGGAAGATAAAGGAGCTTCATATTGGTAATGTTGGAAAGGACATGAACAATTCCTACGATTTGGCCAGAACACAGGTATTGCTACTCACTTCACAACAGGTACAGATGGGTGGCTAAAGATGTAGTCCGTTCCTTACTGGAGGAGGTTCAGCGGTGTTGTCTAATGCAGGATTAGACAGGTCGTTTGGGGCTGAGGCGACTGAGTATGCTAGCCATCTCATGAACAGATCGACTGCGATAGGAGGCAAAGCTCCATTGGAAATTTGGTCTGGGAAAGTTGCTCAAGATCATGGTGTGCTGCGGGAGTTTGGAAGTCTAGCCTACTTCAGTGCCAAGAATGGCAAGGTGAATCCGCGAGCAAAAATGTTTGTCTATTAGGCGTCAAGGGAAACAACTACAGGTTGTGGGACCCCGAAGACAAGAAGATCGTGATGAGCAGGAATGTCACTTTTGGAGAGACTTCAATGATGAAGTCCACTGTCTCTCAGCAGGGGGAGAGGATAAAGACCAAGGTTGGATCGCAGTGGGTGGAGGTTGATGCTACTCCATCATCTCTAGTTGGTTCGGCATTAGAGGAGATTTCACGGATGTGACACCGGGTGGAGATCATGAAACCAAAGTTGATGCTGAACAGGATGAAGACATTGTTGAGGATGTCGAGTTGTTTGCAGCTATTGGAGCCAAGGTGAAACCACGCTTGTGGGAAAGAAGCATGAATCTCAAGCTTGTGATCGCGACAAGCTGAAGTTGAAGGCCGTTGTTCTCCATGATGGTCGTGAGGAGGTTCATTTGACTCAGTCAGACAGGTTCACTGCTGCAAATACAGGTACCAATGTTCGAGCTTGATGAAGCTCATCGAAATGAACTAGGGTTGGCTTGATCCTTTTGGGCAAAGGTATGTAGGCAGTCATAAAGACGCAGCCATTTGGTGATGCAACTCTTATGAAGCTATTTGGGTTCTCGAGAAGCTGTTATGGATCTTCACGTAGAGGTGAAGAGTTGTGGCCAATGGAACTTCACGTAGAGGTGGAGAGGCTTCACGTAGAGGTGAAGTGTTGTGGCCAGTTGGATCTCATGTAGTGGTGAGGTGTTGTGATCTCGATGAATAGGTTGATCTTCCGGTGAGAAGATGATGAGCTTGCATAAGGAGTGCTGTGCATCCAGTTGAAGCCGATGATGATGTTTGGTGTGCTCTACGCAGACTTGGTTGGACCGTCAGTGGAAGACAGGAAGACTAGATAGAGCTGGTCAGTTGGAGAGTCAGTGTTGGCTCGTGAGGAAGTCTTCGTGAGGTCGTGAAGTTGTGGAGTAGAAGCCACAGTTTGGTGATCGGCATGTATGAAAATTCTCCTAAGGTGAAGTGCAGGGAAGGCATGTGCGATGTTTTCCATGGATAGCTGAGCTAAAGATTCCAAGCCGAGATCGTGTGTCGATTTCGTCCGGTGCGCGCAAGCCGAGATCGTGTGTCGATTTCGCCGAGATCGTGTGTCGATTTCGCCAGGTGATAGACTGGGGTTCGTTAGTGATCGGCTCAGATTTTAGGAAAAACTTCGCCGAGGTGGAGAATTGTTGGAAAGAGAGTTTACTGATGGGGAAGTTGACAAGGATCGTCAGGGTCGTCGAGTGATCGCCAAGGAGGTCGACGACAAAAGGACGAAGGAAGAAGCAGCAGCACAGCAGCAGAAAAGCAGCAGGTGCAGGTGATCGGTCGACCGCCTGCAGTATCAGGAACTCGGTCGACCGGCTCGGTCGACCGATATGCACAACGTGCACAAGTTGGAGCTCGGTTGACCGCCCGTCGACCGACTGAAAGTACTCAACTCTCTGTTGGGCACCCGGTCGACCAACGGTCGACCGGTGGAAGGGGTCGGTCGACCGCCGGTCGACCGACAGTCGGGTGCGGGTAATTTTACTGATTCGAAAATCTGTGTATTTAAGGGCTGTTGTTGGTTTCTAGAGTTTGTACCTGGAAAAGAGAAGATTGCTAGAACTTGCTGGAGCTCTCTTGCACTCAAATAGGCTGCTAGCAATTGTAATCATCTTCCAAGTAAATTAATCTCTCTTTCGATTGCCCCGAGGACGTAGGCATTGAGGCCGAACCTCGTTAAATTGGTTTTGTGTGTTTCTCTGGATTTTGGTATTTGTGCTGTTTGGAAGATTGTTCTTCGTGCTTGGGAGATTCAGGGGATCCTCATCAGGTTGTTGTCGTAGGCACAACACTTACTAGGTTTGTTAAGTAATTGACTACTCTTAGTTAAGCTTAAACTGAACTATAGTCAATCATTTAGATGAAAATTTTACAGAGGAAACTAATTTGATATTACTTATAGAATTTGTAGGACTAAATCACAGTTCAAAAGTTTGTGAGACTAATATCAAATATAAAAGATTTGAGAGACTAAAATCTAAAAAAAACTATATTATATAGTTTGAGAATTCTAATTATATTAGTCTGATAGAAAGAAAGAAGTAGAGAGATGGAGTTTCATAATTTGAGGCTCTAATAGAAAAATTAGAAACTGTCTATTGGTAATGGACAGTTCACTTCTTGAAAAAATGCCAATATTTATTTTATGAATCACTAAAGTTTATTTTGAGTAAAAAATGGTGATGAGTGCAATCAGGAGGATAGGGTGGTTGTTATTTTTGAAATGATTCCCAACCACTTAGAATTAATTGACGGCTGTGATTTAAGAAGTGGACCGTCCACTGTAAAATTTGTAGTGAAGAGAATCCAAATTCATACAACAAGAGTTGGGGCACAATTTGGTGATCGAACAAATAGCACAAGAAGGGATTGATAGAAATGTGCACGTGTTTTATGTTATTTATTTTTAAGAGTAATTGTAGAGTTGTATATTATAGTTAAGTTTGTGTTTGGATGTTTCAACAAAGAAAAAACAGATCTTGCAGTGTTTTACAGATTTGAAATTTATAGGATCAAGATTAGAATTTAAATATTCATTGCTTGGTTTAAATAGTTATTAAGTTAAAACAAGAAAAAATCATCAACTAAAACAAGATTACCATTAAATTTGAAATTTCTATTCATAATAGAAATTTCTAAAATCATGATTTAAACTTTTTTTCATAATTTTATCTATCCAAACACTTAGCTAAAAAAATTTCATGACTTTTCCCCCCAAATCAATGGTTCTTTTTGGTATCTAAATGAGACATTCTTGGCATTTAATCGTTCACATTTATCCGGCTCAACAACCATTCAACCATGTATCAAAAAAGAAAAAAAACAACTTTTCAACCTTTAAATAAATGCATCTTTTTTCTGCTAAGTTCAGTAAATAATTTACCTAATTAGCAAGCAACAATTACGTTTCAAACATAAACTGCTGGTAGTTGCTTAACTAAGAAGTTAACTTTTGTCAGCTAATTAGCCAGCGGGGTAGCCGAGCCCGGCGATCTCGGGCAACGTAAGTGCCACGCAAACGGATCTCACTGCTGGGTCAGTGCAGGCTGCATATAACGCTCTTTGAGAGTGACTAAAATTTAATCTGGGACCAGTCAAACTTGGCACGCTGACAGGTGTGTGGAAGTGAGTAATGAAAAGTCTCAAGTTGAATCAAAATTTAAAATTAAATTAACACGATGTTATGTAAGCAAGTAAATGTACGGATAAAAGAAGATTTTGTTAACAGCGGCCTAAAAGAGATTGTGTGTATGGATAAAAGAAGCGGGGACTTGATATAAATTATCAAAATACGCCTGCGCGTGTAGAGTTTGTTGGTAGCAATTTTCATAACCAAATGGAGTTTTCCATGGACAATGAGTGGTTGCGTACGTGTGTGATGATGGTGTCTCGCACGTGCATCCGTGACTTGGCTTGTCTAGATCCTGATACTCCTGCATGCGTTCGTTTTTTGCGAGTAATTACGATTTCCTAAGCGTATAATTAATTAGAGATGAATACACAAACATAAAATATATGATATTAAATTACATTCAGGTTGAATCATAACCGTTCACAATGCAGACGAGCTAGCTAAATGTTCGTTCATGCCAAATAACTTAGCTGCCAGGATCTTCATTAATTTCTCAACAACGAGAGTCTCCTTCTCCGTTCTCCACCACATAGCTGCATAAATAAATACCCATGGAAATATACATTATAAAAAGCAACATGTTTCAACACCAACCAACGGTAACTGCTTGCTTAATTAAATTGTGTGAAGTTAATTAGGTCGTGGCCGGTGAAGACACGTGAGTGGCGCGTGGAGGGATTTCAGTGCTCGGCCGCTGTTAATGATTGACCAACTCTCTTGGACGCTGACATATAATTGGTGACATAAGAGTCTTTATTAACGACCGGCGGCAAGGTAGTAAACTTGGCTGCCTGCTCGCCACCAGAAACAACTATTGCATATTTTGTGCAGACAAGCCAAGAGTGAGTTAAAGATGAGAAAACAAAAGATTACGTACCGTGTTGCGCCCCTGACACCACTCGTTGTGCGCAGCGGTTCGCGGAAGAAGAGACACAACAACAACCACCTCTTTGAGGAATCCGCCTTCCTGACGGAGACTCGATTCAGCCGGAGAAACAATCAACGCAGCAGGAACAACAACCAATAGAGAAAAGCAATCAACGCACAAATTTAATGAGGTTCGGCCAACGTGCCTACGTCCTCGGGGTAAGGGAGAGAGAGATCTTTATTGATTTAACAATCAATACAACTAATACAAGAGAGAAACTTGAGGGAGGCAAGAGATTCTTCAGAATTTTCAGGGATACAATACATGAGGCCTCTAGGCTCTATTTATAGCCACAGAGTCCCTGGATTTATAGAAACCCAGGTTGGATTCAATCCCATCCAGAAAAGGAATTCGAATCCTAAAGAAAACTCCAACCGCGCCTGTCGGTCGACCGGCCGGTCGACCGACCCATGCCACGGTCGACCGCGCCTACCCGAGAGCGAGGCCACTTCAGTCGGTCGACCGGGGCCGGTCGACCGCTCCTTCCTGTGCACGCCCGTGCACGCCGGTCGACCGGGCCGGTCAACCGGGCTCCTCCACCGGTCGACCGGGAGGTCGACTGGCCTGCTCCATGCGTCGTTTCTCGCTCCTTTGTCGTCCGATCTCTGTGCTACTTTCTTCCATCTCCTCTATCTCCTCTCTCCCACAATTCTCCACCTCGGTGAAGATTTTTCAAATCTGAGCCGATCTCCAACGTACCCCAGTCTATTACCTGGTGAAATCGACACACGATCTCGGCGAAATCGACACACGATCTCGGCTTGCGCGCACCGAACGAAATCGACACACGATCTCGGCGAAATCGACACACGATCTCGGCTTGGAATCTGTAGCTCAGCTATCCACTGGAATGCACCACACATGCCTTCCCTATGCTTCACTTTAGGAGAACTTCTATACATGCCGATCACCGAACGTGGCTCCTTCTCCGCAACTTCACGACCTCACGAAGAACTCATCATGAGCCAACATTGACTCTTCAACTGACTAGCTCTATCTAGTCTACATGTCTTCAGCTGACGGTCTAACCAAGTCTGCGTAGAGCACACCGAACACCATCATCGGCTTCAACAACTGGATGCACACCTCTCCTTATGTAAGCTCAACATCTTCTCACCAGAAGATCAACCTGTTCATCGAGATCACAACACCTCACCTCTACATGAAGTCCAACCGGCCACAACACTTCACCTCTAAGTGAAGTGTCTCCACCTCTATGTGAAGCTCCAATCGGTCACAACTCTTCACCTCTACATGAAGTTCCAATCAGCTTCTCGAGAACCCAAACAGCTTCATACTGGTTGCATCACCAAATGGCTGCGCCTTTACGGCTGCCTACGTACCTTGCCCAAGAGATCAAGCCAACTGTAGTTCATTTAAATGAGCTCCGTCAAGCTCAAGCACTTGTACCTGACTCTGCAGCAGCGAACCTATCTGGCTGAGTCATATGAACCTCCTCATGACCATCATGGAGAACAACGGCCTTCAACTTGAGCATGTCGCGATCACAAGCTTGAGATTCATGCTTCTTTACCATAAGCATGATTTTACCTTGGTTCCAATTGCTGCAAACAACTCGACATCCTCAACAATGTCTTCAACCTGTTCAGCATCAACCTTGGCTACATGATCTCCACCCGGTGTCACATCCGGTGAAGTCTTCTCTGATGCAAAACCAACTGGAGATGGTGGAGTAGCATCAACCTCCACCCGCTGCGATACTTCCTTGGTCTCCGTCCTCTCCACCTGCTGAGAGACAGTGGACTTCAACACTGAAGTCTCTCCAAATGTGACATGCCTACTCAACACGATCTTCTTGTTTTCGGGGTCCCACAACCTGTAGCCATTCCTTTTGACACCCAAAAACACAAACCTCTTTTCTCGCGGATTCACCTTGCCATTCTTGGCACTGAAGTAGGCCAGACTTCCAAACTCCCGCAACAAATCATGATCTTGAGCAGCTTTCCCAGACCAAATTTCTAATGGAGCTTTACCTCCTATTGCAGTCAATCTATTTATGAGATGGCTAGCATATACAATCGCCTCAGCCCAAAACGATTTGTCTAATCCTGCATTAGACAACAACCACCGAACCTTCTCCAGCAAGGAACAGTTTACATCCTTAGCCAACCCATGTATAACTGTTGTGAAGTGAGTAGCAATACCTGTGTTCTGACCAAATTGTAGGAATTGATTCATGTCTCTTTTAACATTACCAATCTGCAGCTCCTTGATCTTCCTACAATCTGCTTCTCCATTCTTCCTCTCCACTTCACCAACATATCTAGGGCTTCACTCCTTTGTCTCATGGGATATATCCAACAGTGCCTAGATAAATTATCAACAAAAGAGACAAAGTACCTGTGACCTCCAAGCGATGCAGTCTTAGCAGGTCCCTAGACGCTTACGTGAACACAATCAAGAAGACCTTCTGAGCGGTGAGTACTGGTGCTGAATTTCACCTTCTTCTTGTCCAAAACGCTGTGTTCACCTTCCAAGTTGCAGGTAGCAGCACCTTCCAACGATCCCTTCTTTGCAGGAGCTCACAAAGACCTTTCACCTCCATATCCGACCTTTACCTGCCAGACCTCCGTGCAACCATCATCTGAAGAACTAGAAGTCTCCACCTGACCTGTAACTGTACTACCCTTCAAGTAGTAGAGATTTTCCCGGCGGACGCCCTTCATCACCACCATCGAGCCTTGATCATCTTGAGAATACCATCTCGAACAGATATCACCAGACCCGATGCTTCCAAAGTACCAACAGAGATAAGATTCCTTTTGAGTTGAGGTACATACCTCACCTCCTTCAATTCTCGTACTATCCCATCATCCATCTTGATACAGACTGTACCCATCCCTTCTATTTTACACGGATGGTCATCTCCTATGACCGTGTAACATCCATCCAACTTCTCAAAGCTAGAAAATCAGGCCATATTCGGACACACATGATAGGTGGCTCCGCTATCCAAGATCCACTCAGCATTATCTGAGTTACAAACAGTATGGGTAGTAACAGAGAGAGTGAATACCGATGAGTCCGAGTCTGATCCATCTGCCTGTGAGGTACTGCCTTGAGTACTGACCACCTTTGCAAGATTTACCTCAGTCTTAGACTCCACCTTCTTATCTTTGGCCTTCGGGCATTCAGCTTTCCAGTGTCCTAGTTCCTTGCACAAGGCACACTGATTTTTCTTCAGATTTCTGAAGCCTGATCTGGACTTTGATCTCCCCCGATCGTCGCTTCCCTTCCTATTAGAACTTCTGCCTCTTACCTCCAATGCCTCTGCTTTTGTACTTCTCGAAGAAGACAGTCGGTCCTGTCTCCTTGCTTCATAACTCACAAGTGCAGCAGACACCTCATCGTAGTTAAGGGATTGTCTACTATTGAGAAAAGTAAGAGTAAAGGCCTCATACTCTTCTCTAGGAAGAGAGTTCAAAAGAATTACCACCTTATCATCTTCACTAGTCTCTACATCCATATTAACTAGATCTGTAAGAAGCTTCGCGTAACGATTCAAGTGTTCGTTGACAGAGCATCCTCTTTGCATCTGAAACCCCATAGAGCTTACTCTTTAACTGCAATCGCGATTCTATGCTCTTCGTCAGATACTTCCTTTCTAGGATCTCCCACAGCTGCCTTGCAGATGTCTCATGCAACACCTGATACTTGATGTCTTGTGTCAGACAAGACCTGATCAAGCTGCACGCCGAACGGTTCATCTTGTCCCAATCTTCTTCCGTCGTTGATGCGCGCTTCTTCTCCAACCGTAGAGTGTCTTCGAGGTTTGATGCCGTCAGCGCATCCACAACCTCACGCCTCCACATACCAAAGTTGTTCGTCCCGTTGAACTTCACTACATCAATCCTTGGATGTGGATACATGGATTTCACCGATGTACTTTCTCCACCCATCTTCTCAACTGATTCCTCAAAGCAATATGGAAACAAACAGAGTTAGATAAAATAAACTAGATAAAGATTAGATCTTTACCTCCACGCGAAACCCTCGAAGAGATTCCAAAGCAATCTACTCCACCAACTTGATTCCTCGAGTAATCTTCACACGCTATTCTGAGATCGACACACGATCCCACAAACAGTCCCAACTCTGATCCGAGATCGACACACGATCTCCGCCAATGAGTAACAGATTCCTTTGAATCAACAGATGATCCCACGTCGAACCTGGGATGCTCTGATACCACTTGTTGTGCCCCTGACACCACTCGTTATGCGCAGCGGTTCGCGGAAGAAGAGACACAACAACAACCACCTCTTTGAGGAATCCGCCCTCCTGGCGGAGACTCGATTCAGCCGGAGAAACAATCAACGCAGCAAGAACAACCACCAATAGAGAAAAGCAATCAACGCACAAATTTAACGAGGTTCGGCCAACGTGCCTACATCCTCGGGGCAAGGGAGAGAGATCTTTATGATTCAACAATCAATACAACTAATATAAGAGAGAAACTTGAGGGAAGCAAGGGATTCTTCAGGATTTTCAGGGATACAATACATGAGGCCTCTAGCCTCTATTTATAGCCACAGAGTCCCTGAATTTATGGAAACCCAGGTTGGATTCAATCTCATCCAGAAAAGGAATTCGAATCCTAAAAGGAAACTACAGCCGCGCCTGTCAGTCGACCGGCTGGTCGACCAACCCACGCCATGGTCAACCGGCCCGGTCGATCGCGCCTACCCGAGAGCGAGGCCACTTCAGTCGGTCGACCGGGGCCGGTCGACCGCTCCTTCCTGTGCACGCCCGTGCACGCCGGTCGACCGGGCACCTCCACCGGTCGACCGGGAGGTCAACGGGAGTACTACTGGCCTGCTCCATGCGCCGTTTCTCGCTCCTTTGTCGTCCGATCTCTGTGCTACCTTCTTCCATCTCCTCTATCTCTCTCTCCCACATACCGACAGTGGCGCAACAGTATTTTAACTTGGGGGGACGAAGTGACAATCAAAAATTTTCAAAATTTTGCATTAACAGTTTGTCTCAAAAATAGAATTAAATACTTTCTTAAAAATGTGTAAAAGTTATTTTATCAAAAGTGTTTCAGAGTATATAAAATGGATTATAACAATTATAAGCAATTGTAAATGACATAACAAATTAATAGTATCTTATTATTTGCAAATAAAACTTAAATATATTTCGTTACTTACAATTGAATATTAACAATTAGTTTCAAAACAAGGAGCGAGCAGGATCACATGGAGAGAGGGTTGAGAATTTGGAGAGTAATTGGACCTCGAGGCCACTGAACACGCATAAGATATGTGAGATGGTGATCTTGTTATTTTGTTTCATTCTTTGCTTGTGATGGATGTGCTGGGAAATATGAAAAATTAAATATGAATCTTTGAGTTGAATTACGGCGAGATCTGTTGATAGAATCAATTGGATAATGGTTGGAGTGTGTTCTCCTTCTATTGGGGATGAACGTGGTATGTTCACATCTTCAATTCCGATTTCGAATGAATGAGATATTCAAGTCTAAAGTTTGTCTAATTCAAAAGCCAAAAGGGGACTAAAGATAGTTAAAAGCATTTAGTCCCAAATTGGTCATAGGATGAAAGTTTGAAGTGTTTAAATAGAGAAAAATAGGAACAAAGGGTGTGCCTTTTAGGTACTTGGAGTTTTCGCGCGCGATTAGGGGAAACCATGCCCACACGTGCGTGCTGCCGCCTGCGGCGGCGCCGGAGCCGAAGCTGGGCCGGGTTCCCTACTGGTCCTGTTCTTTCTGAACCGGATCTCACGGGTATGGATTACAGCGGATTATACCTACTCCGCCATTCGGATCCAAACCGACTCAGCGCAACGGCTGACAGAAAATCGCCGCGAACCGTTGCAACCGTTCGGTCGGGTTCGGACGGTTTTACTCCTCTCGGAGCGCTATAAATAGAGCTCCTTTTCTCTCATTTCAGAACACAGATAGAAACACAAAACAGTACAGAAAAGGAAAACAAAGTTCCTTCCTCTAGCCTTTTTCTCGCATTTCAGAACACATGTAGAAACACAAAACAATATAAAAAAGGAAAATAAGTTCCTTCCTTTGCATTCCGAAGTCTTTTTCTCTCATTTCAGAACACAGAAAGAATAACAAAACAGTACAGAAAAGGAAAACAAGTTCCTTCCTCCGCATTTCGAAGTGGGACTTCTGCAACTCAGACTCGAAGTGACTTCCAACAGGAAGTAGGAATTCTGCAATTCAGATTCCGAAGTGATTTCCAACAGATTTTTGAGATTCGTTCTGAAAGAAGGCTCAGAAAATTCAACATATTCTTTAAGAGAATTGTTGTCTGAATCTGTGACTTCCAAAGAAGAATATTCTATTATCTCCCTTTTTTCTCTGCAATGGGTGTTCCTCCAAAGTAAAGACAAATATTCACCCTGAATTTGTCTTGATCCTGCTGCTTTCATAATCCTGTGAAGGTACTGGTTAACTACGGTTCGGCCGTATGGTGATTTGGTAGTGCTATCTAAATACTGTGAAGGAGTGTTGTATCTTGAGAGACCAGCGTCCAGTAACCCGTTAGCACCGTAGCGGGGGACGTAATTGTCTTAAGGAGATTCGTTATAAGCGTACCTCACTCCAAGTACTGTATAAGTAAATTAATTTTTTTATACAGGGGTTATACTGATATTCAGTATATTGAGACTGACTTATATCATTCTAATTGATGTTTAACCAAGAAGGTAATTGAAAGGTGGTTCTGTAATTAAGGAACGTTCTATTGAACAGAAAACCTCCCACCTGAAATTCACCGACCTGGCCAATTAGATCGGTGATATCGATTAGTTGTCAGATTGATCCTAGTAACTAACAATCTTAAGACAATTATCTCTTGAAGTTAATTACTTTTGTTCTGTTTAAATTTACAGAAAATGTCTGAGACTAATCAAGATAGCTCAAGTAAGGCACCAAACATACAGATTCAAACTTTTATGCCTGCTCCACTTCCTAACCTAAAGCCGGAGAAGCCAGAAAAATTTGATGGCACTGAATTCAAGAGGTCGCAATAGAAGATGCTCTTCTACTTGACCACTCTGCATCTGGCCAAATTCCTGCAAGAGGATCCATCAGAACCCGGAACTGATCGGAACTCAGTCCTTGCAGTCGATGCATGGACTCAAGGTGACTTACTTTACCAAAACTATATTTTGAATGGACTGGATGACTCTCTTTATAATGTCTACAGTCCTATCACAACGGCAAAGAAATTATGGGTCAGTTTTGATAAGAAGTACAAGACTGAGGATACTGATACCAAGAAGTTCGTCTGGAGTACAAGATGGTGGACAATAAGACTGTGATCAGTCAGGTGCAAGAGTTCTAACTTATCTTGCATGAGATAGAGCTGAAGGTATCAATCTACTTGAAACTTTTCAGGTTGCTACTATTGTGGAGAAACTCCCACCTGCGTGGAGAGATTTTAAGAACTACCTGAAGCACAAGCGCAAGGAGCTGAAGTTGGAAGATCTCATTGTGAGGCTTCGAATTGAGGAGGACAACCGAAAGTCTGAGAAAAGGAGCAGTAAGAACTCCTATGAAGTCAAGGCCAATGTGATCGAAGACTCAAAGGGGAAAGTGTCTACTTCCAAAAGCTTAAAGCGGAAGAAGACTGCCCAAGGGTATAAAGGCAAGGTCCAAGAAAGTAAGAACATGCGCTTCAAGGAAACTTGCTACATCTATAACAAAGAGGGACATAAGGAAAATGAATGTCGCAGCCGTCTTAAAAAGAACAAGAAGAACCATCCACAGGAAAACCTGACCGACCATGCGTCGCCAAGCCTTTCAGCTGTGGTGTCAGATGTGAATCTGACATCCAACAATAAGGATTAGTGGGTAGACACTGGGGCTACTCGACACATTTGCTCTGAGAAATTATTATTCACTGAATATCATAAATTAGAGCAAGATGAGCAACTCTTCATGGGAAACTCAGCCGTCTTCAAGGATGAGGAAAAAGGAAAGGATATTCTGAAGTTGACATCTGGAAAAGAGCTTACTCTAAGCGATGTGCTACATGTTCCAGATATCCGCAAGAATTTGATCTCTGGATCAATACTTAGTAAGAAAGGATTTAGAATAGTTTTTGAATCAGATAAATTTGTACTTACTAAGGGTGGGATGTATGTGGGAAAGGGTTATCTTGTTGATAGACTTTTTAAAGCCAATGTTGCAGTGGTGGATAAAAAGTCTATGTATTTGTACCTTAAGTTTATAAATAAAGAAAAGTCTTCTGTTTATTTGCTTGAGTCTCCTATTTTATGGCATGCTAGATTAGGGCATATAAATTAAAAGTCTTTAAAAAACTTGTCTAATCTAGGATATATTCCTAAACTCAACTTGAAAGAAATTCGCAAGTGTGAGATTTGTGTGAGGCCAAGTTCACAAAAAATTCATTTCACTCAATTGATCGAAATACAGAACCTTTAGGGTTAATTCATAGCAATCTATGTAACCTGAGTTTATGCCAACTAGAGGCGAGAAAAAGTATTTTATTACTTTTATTGATGACTATACAAGATACTGTTATGTGTATCTTCTAAACAGTAAGGATGAGGCAATGAATATGTTTATAACATATAAATCCGAAGTTGAGAATCAACTCAATAAGAATATCAAGATTCTAAAATCCGATCGAGGCGGAGAATATGAATCAAACGATTTTAGTGAGTTATGTGCTAAATATGGTATAATCTATCAAACTACAGCACCATATACTCCTCAGCAAAATAGAATTGCTGAACAGAAGAATAGAAGTTTAATGGAGATGGTCAATTCCATGCTCGTAAGTTCTGAAGCTCCACAGAACTTGTGGGGGAAAGCTCTGTTAACTGTAAATTATATTCTAAACAGAGTACCCCATAAGAAATTTGGTCTTATACCATTTGAGTTATGTCATGGAAGGACACCTTCCTACCATTACCTCAAAATGTGGGGGTGTCTTGCAAAGATACTAGCACCATTACCTAAAAAGACTAAGTTGAGAGCAAGAACTATGAACTGCATAGTTCATAGGCTATACCTTAAATAGTAGTGCCTACAGATTTCTGGTTCATAAATCAAAAATATCAAATATTCATATAAACATGATTATCGAATCTAGAGATGCTGTGTTCTTTAAAAACATCTTTTTATACAAACGGAAAACTGATAAGACTTCTGGAAAAAGAACACATGAGATGGCATTCAGGGACGAAAGCCCCAAGGAACCGATTATTAATGCGAAAATTGAACCAAGAAAAAGTCAGAGATCTAAAATCTCAAAATCTTTTGGTCCAGATTCATAGCATATACTATAAAAACGAGCCTTAAACATTTAAAGAGGCTATGTCTACCCCAGAAGCACAAATGTGAAAAGAAACTATAAATAGCGAAATAAAATTTATACTAAGTAATCATACTTAGGAATTGACTATCTTGGGTGTAAATGGATTTTCAAAAGAAAAGCAAAACCTGATGGATCTATCGATAAGTACAAAGCTAGATTAGTAACTAAGGGCTATCGACAAAAGGAAGGACTTGACTACTTCGATACTTATTCACCAATAGCAAGAATAGCCTCCATTCGGATGTTGATTGCAATTACAGTATAACTGAGATATCCATCAAATGGATGTCAAGACTGCATTCTTAAATGGTGAATTAAATGAAGAAATATATATGGAGCAACCTGAAGAATTTATAGTCAAGGGCCAAGAACACAAAGTGTATAAATTGGTAAAATCCTTATATGGTCTAAAGCAGGCTCCAAACAATGGTATGAGAAATTTGATAGTATCATGATCAAAGATGGATTCACTATCAATGAATGCGATAAGTGTGTTTACACTAATATGGTTGGAAATGCATGTATTATTGTTTGGCTTTATGTAGACGACATGTTGATACTTGTGAGTAATATTTAAATTATTAAGTCCACTAAAAGAATGTTATCCAACAGTATTGACATGAAGGATCTGGGGGTTGCTGATGTAATTTTAGAAATTAAAATCACAAGAACACCAGACGGAATCTGTCTATCTCAATCTCACTATGTGGATAAGATGATAGAAAGATTCAAGGATCATGGGATAAAGGAGAATACAAATCCTTTTCTTTCACACATCCACCTTCGTAAGAATACAGGAAGTAGAGTACGCCGGTTGGAGTATTCTCAGAATACAGGAAAAGCTGACCGACCATGCGTCGCCAAGTCTTTCAACTGTGGTGTCAGATGTGAATCTGACGACCAACAATAAGGATTAGTGGGTAGACACTGGGGCTACTCGACACGTCTGCTCTGAGAAATTATTATTCACTGAATATCATAAATTAGAGCAAGATGAGCAACTCTTCATGAAAAACTCAGCCGTCTTCAAGGATGAGGAAAAAGGAAAGGTCATTCTGAAGTGGACATCTGGGAAAGAGCTTACTCTAAGCGATATGCTACATGTTCCAGATATCCGCAAGAATCTGATCTCTGGATCAATACTTAGTAAGAAAGGATTTAGAATGGTTTTGAATCAGATAAATTTGTACTTACTAAGAGTAGGATGTATGTGGGAAAGGGTTATCTTGTTGATAGACTTTTTAAAGCCAATGTTACAGTGGTGCATAAAAAGTCTGTATATTTGTACCCTAAGTTTATAAATAAAGAAAAGTCTTCTGTTTATTTGCTTGAGTCTTCTATTTTATGACATGTTAGATTAGGGCATGTAAATTAAAAGTCTTTAAAAAACTTGTCTAATTTAGGATATATTCCTAAACTCAACATGGAAGAAATTCGCAAGTGTGAGATTTGTGTTGAGGCCAAGTTCGCAAAAAATTCATTTCACTCAATTGATCGAAATACAGAACCTTCAGGGTTAATTCATAGCGATCTGTGTAACCTGAGTTTATGCCAACTAGAGGCGAAAAAAAGAATTTTATTACTTTTATGATGACTGTATAAGATACTATTATGTGTATCTTCTAAACAGTAAGGATGGGGCAATGAATATGTTTATAATATTAATGCCGAAGTTGAGAATCAACTCAACAAGAATATCAAGATTCTAAAATCTGATCAAGGTGGAGAATATGAATCAAATGATTTTAGTGAGTTATGTGCTAAATATGGTATAATTCATCAAACTACAGCACCATATACTCCTCAGCAAAATGGAATTGCTGAACAGAAGAATAGAACTTTGAAGGAGATGGTCAATTCCATGCTCGTAAGTTCTGAAGCTCCACAGAACTTGTGGGGGAAAGCTCTGTTAACTGTAAATTATATTCTAAACAGAGTATCCCAAAGAAATTTGATCTTATACTATTTGAGTTATGTCATGAAAGGACACCTTCCTACCATTACCTCAAAATGTGGGGGTGTCTTGCAAAGATACTAGCACCATTACCTAAAAAGACTAAGTTGAGAGCAAGAACTATGGACTGCATATTCATAGGCTATACCTTGAATAGTAGTGCCTACAGATTTCTGGTTCATAAATCAGAAATATTAGATATTCATGTAAACATGATTATCAAATCTAGAAATGCTGTGTTCTTTAAAAACATCTTTTCATACAAATGGAAAACTGATAAGACTTCTGAAAAAATAACACATGAGATGGCATTCAGGGACGAAAGCCCCGAGGAACCGATTATTAATACGAAAATTGAACCAAGAAAAAGTCAGAGATCTAGAATCTCAAAATCTTTTGATCCTGATTCATAGCATACACTATTAAAAGAGAGCCTTAAACATTTAAAGAGGGTATGTCTACCCCAGAAGCACAAATGTGGAAAGAAACTATAAATAGCGAAATAGAATTCATACTGAATAATCATACTTGGGAATTGACAAACTTGAGTATAAATGAATTTTCAAAAGAAAAATAAAACCTGATGGATCTATCGATAAGTACAAAGTTAGATTAGTAACCAAGGGCTATCGACAAAAGGAAGGACTTAACTACTTCGATACTTATTCACCAATAGCAAGAATAGCCTCCATTCGGATGTTGATTGCAATTACAGTATTGCATAACTGAGATATCCATCAAATGGATGTCAAGACTGCATTTTTAAACGGTGAATTAAATGAAGAAATATATATGGAGCAACCTGAAGGATTTACAGTCAAGGGCCAAGAACACAAAGTGTGTAAATTGGTAAATCTTTTTATGATCTAAAGCAGGCTCCAAAACAATGGCATGAGAAATTTGTAGTGTCATGATCAAAGATAGATTCACTATCAATGAATGTGATAAGTGTGTTTACACTAATATAGTTGGAAATACATGTATTATTGTTTGCCTTTATGCAGACGACATGTTGATACTTGTGACTAATATTGAAATTATTAAGTCCACTAAAAGAATGCTATCCAACAGTATTGACATGAAGGATCTGGGGGTTGCTGAGGTAATTTTAGGAATTAAAATCACATGAACACCAGATGAAATCAGTCTATCTCAATCTCACTACGTGGATAAGATGATAGAAAGATTCAAGGACCATGGGATAAAGGAGAATACAAATCCTTTTCTTCCACGCATCCACCTTCGTAAGAATAAAGAAGTAGAGTACGCCAGTTGGAGTATTCTCAGATTATCAGAAGTCTAATGTATTTAATTAATTGCACTAGACCCGATATTACTTACACTGTAAGTAAGTTAAGCAGATACACTAGTAACCCTAGTGATGATCGTTAGACTGCTCTACTACGAGTATTAGGTTACGTATCACATACCAAGGAATATGCCTTGAGATATGCACAGTATCCACCTGTACTTGAAAGATACAGTGATGCTAATTGGATTGCAAATTCTGAGGGATTAAAATCAACTAGCGGATACGCATTTACTCTAGGAGGAGCATCAGTATCTTAGAAATCTTCCAAACAAACATGTATTGTCCGTTCCACTATGGATCAGAATTCATAGCCTTAGACAAGGCCGGAGAAGAAGCAGAATGGTTTCGATAATTTTTAGAAGATATACCATTATGACAAAAGTCAGTGCCCGCTATATGCATACACTGTGATAATCAAGCAGTTATATCTAAGGCACAAAATTTTATATATAACGATAAGTCTAGACATATTCGTCGAAGACATAATAACGTTAAGCAGTTGCTTTCAAATGGAATTATCTCTATTGACTTTGTCTCGTCAAAAGATAATTTAGCGGATCCGCTTACCAAAGGTTTAAGAGGAGAACGTATAAACTGCGCATCGAGGGGAATGAGTCTAAAAGCCTAACCTTACCGAGTCAGCTTAATGGAAATCTCACTTAGCGACTGGAGATCCCACAGACTAAGTTCAAGAGAAAAAACTAGTTATGATTGACTCAGCAAGTAAGCACTTAGGAGTTTGACTCCAATCATTCCTAAGGTGCACACCAGTGCTTTCTACAAGTGGATTAAGGATAAGTTTAACGCTTTTAATGATGCCTATATCTTGTTATCAAACAAGTGAAGTAGAGTAGACTACTCTTAATAGGACGATCACCTATGTGAGTATAGAGCTGGGTGGGCTCTTTGAAAATTTCTATGGAGGTGTTATTCCCTAAAGATACTCTCTGAAAGTAAGTATGTCCAGGGTCAAAATGGATACAACCGAGAACCAAAGTTAATTTAAAAAGTTACTGTGTGAAGCTTGTTGACTTGTCTTACACTAACGGCTAACAATTTAAGACCTAATTCACTGATTAGTCAGTAAGTCCGATAAAGTTTTAGCTATGGAAGGTTCAAGACCTAGTTCACCTATCCTCATGCAGTTTATTTTCTAAAGTACCATTCACTATAGAGTCAGTCTCTTTGTGTGTCAATTCCTTGAATCTCCATTTATTGTGGGGGATTATTGGGAAATATGAAGAATTAAATGTGAATCTTTGAGTTGAATTACGGCGAGATCCGTTGATAGAATCAATTGAATAATGGTTGGAGTGTGTTCTTAACGTGGTATATTCACATGTTCAATTCTGACTTCGAATGAATGAGATATTCAAGTCTAAAGTTAACCTAATTCAAAAGTCAAAACGGGACTAAACGTACCTAAAAGCATTTAGTCCCACATTGACCATGAGATGGAAGTTTGAAGTGTTTAAATAGAGAAAAATGGGAACAAAGGGTGTGCCTTTTCGGTACTTGGAGTTTTCGCACACGATTAGGGGGAAGCCGTGCCCCCACGCGCGCGCGCCACCGCTGCCGGCGGGGGCCGACGGTTTTGCCCCTCCTGGAGCGCTATAAATAGTGCTCTTTTTCTCTCATTTCAGAACACAGATAGAAACACAAAATAGTACAGAAAAAGAAAATAAGTTTCTTCCTCTGTATTCCGAAGTGGGACTTCTGTAACTCAGATTCAGAAGTGACTTCTAATAGGAAGTGAGTGTAGGTTCACCTAGAGGGGGGGTGAATAGGTGATGGCTAATCTAATGGTCACTTAATACCAAATGATGCAAATAATGCGGAAGCTAAAACAATTATGACCTAATTAAATCTTTTACACTAAACACCACGTATAACCAAAGAGTGTTGCCGAATTCCCCGTGAAGGGCTCTGGACAAACTCCTCTAGATTCCCTTGAATGGGTTGAGGTGCCGCGTTGGCTCTCTTGGTTGAATACAAGTGTTAGCAACAATCCCACGCAAGTATATCAATATGAGCACAAGGAATATATCATGCATATAAAGATGAACACAATAAATAACATGCAAGATATAACAAGAGACAAAGAGAGAGAGAGAGAGAGAGAATAGCAATTGCAAACACAAGGGTATGTTTCGAGGTTCGAGCACACTTGCTCTACATCCCCGCCTTCGACACACGAAGGATTTCCACTATGCAAGATCCCAATGGATCTCTCCTCGGTACCGCAACACTTACAAGCCCTCGGACTCTCTAGTCCCGTACACACCGCAAGCCCACCGGCTCGCCGAGGCCGCACCTCAAACAATCGAGTCCGCACCCGAACTCAAAACAACGACGAGCACACTTGCCCGTCTCCTCAAAGAACAAAGAAAAGATCTTTGGTGATCACAACACTTTGATCACCTAAAGCACTCTCACTACAACACACCTATAGGATGAATAATCAATGGATGCTCAAGTGTGGTGTGAGAAAAACAAGGATGTGAAAGGTGGAGGAAAACTCAAAGACTTTCTTTTAACACTCTTGATAAAACTTCCCTTTAGATAGGAAATATTTACTCTCTATTTTGTGGAGAAAACCTTTTTAAAAGTCTGAGAAAAACTGGCTCTAAGAGACTCCAAAATCTTGTAACAAAACAATGACAAAAACCCCAATTTATAGGCTACCAGAAAACTAGCCGTTGGGGTCTGTCAGAGCGGCCGGTCGACCGGGTCGGTCGACCGCCAACGGTCGGATTTCTGACCGTTGGAGCCACGGTCGACCGCCTGGGTCGACCGACCCACTAGAGCTGAGAGCTAACTCTCTGTCGGTCGACCCGTGCGGTCGGCCGAACTTTCCAGAGAGCTCTGCTCTCTGGAGCGGTCGACCGGCACGGTCGGCCGTCCTCCAGTACACAAAGGCGTGCACGTTTGTGCACGTCGGTCGACCGGTCCGGTCGGCCGACTCCAGGATTAGTCGACTTATAAAGGCTATTAGTCGACTTATTCGAAACCTGAAACAGTTTTCTGGGATTAAAAAGTTTGTCTTTTTGGTTCAAATAAAATCCCATAAAATACTTAAAAATCTACAAAAATAGTTTAACCAATATACTTTGATATACAAACATGCTTGCACAAAATCAAGGCATGTTATAAAAGATTGGACTATTTTTGTAACTTGAAAATATTTGGCTCATGATAAAAACTGTATTTTCCAAAACAATATTTTTCAAAACATGTTTTTCTAAATCTTCATCAAATACAAAAACAAGATATACTTTTAAAGCATAGTGTGTATGGATATGATCCACTACACAATCAAGATGAAATATCTATGTTTTTGACATTAAGCTCTAAATATGGTTTTGGTTGAAACATATAACTTTGAATACCAAAAAAACCAAAACTTGATATTTTTCCAGAATGAAAATCTTTTCTAAACTGAAAATCTTTTATGAAAAGACAACAAATTCAAGAGTGTGTGTGCATGGTATACTTGAGCAATCCACCAACTATCTATCCTTTACATTTTTAACTAAAACAAAAAACAAAATCTTATACCTAGGCACAAGTCTTCATCTTCTTGAAGTCTTCACTTGAAGGCTTCTCATCTTCTTGACTTGGTCCAAGCTTGATCCAAAAGCTCCTTGGATCACTCTGTGCTAGCTCCAAATCTTGACATTTTATCCTTTGTTGAGTTATGCACCTACTAAGATCTTGATAATGAATCTGTCACTAATTAAACACAAGATCATTAGTAAACATAACTTCATGAGTTGATCATCATCAAAACTAGGGTGATAGGCCTTTGGGCCAACAATCTCCCCCTTTTTGATGATGACAAAACTCATGGAGTTATATATGCATGGATTAAAGTAAAGCTTCAAGGAAGCTCCCCCTTAACTCATGCATACCAAATAAACAAAATAAATATGCAATGAGGCACATAAACATGTATGCAAATATGGAGATAAAACATGCAACAAGCATAAATCAAAATCTTTTTCTCCTATTTGCAATACAAAACTTATATGCATAAATAACAAGGAAGACAAATACTTCTGCCCCTTAAGCAATGAAAACATGCATATAAACTCAAATACTTCTCCCCCTTTTTGTCAATCATCAACAAAGGGTTCAAAGTAAAATCAAATCAAACAAATTTTTTTCTCCCCCTTTTTGTCATAAACAAAGAGATCAATAAGGGGTCAAATCAAACATATCAACAAAATGTTTTTTTATTAATTTTCTTAAACAAAATTTTTAAAGGTATCAGAGCTTTTGTAAAAACAAACAAATTTTTAAGATACCAAATTGAAAATAATCATTATTGTAAAAACATATTGATACCAATTGACATTTAACAAATATGAAGTTGAAGCATTTTGATACCAATAGTAAACATATGAAATTTTTTTTTATTTTCATCATAAACTTTGTGCTTTTAAAAATGTGAGCCAATTGTGAGTTAAGCACATGAAAATCATATATATGTATGAGAAATGAGTATACCAAGTGAAATTGAAACATATATATATATAAGAAACAAAATAAGTTCATATTGATACCAATTGAAACGATTCAATGATACCAATTGACATAACAATAAAATCAAGTGTATATCTCATAACCTACCACCCTTCATATGCACAAGGTAAAAGATTTTCAATGAAGCATATAAGGCATAATCGCCCATCCATCCTCCCATAGATGGTAGGAGTTTTCAAAAATAGATTTGAAAATATTTTAGCATTGAAAATCACTACCAAAAGAAGAATAATAACTAGTTAAAGTTAATTTTTGAAAAACTAGTTAAAGATCCTTCAAAATACAATAAATCATATGTTTTTCATGAAACAAAACTAAATACACACAATTTACACTCATAGTCTATAAAGCACAAAAATATGTCCATGAAACTAAGTCATGACAAAATAAATAAAGTGTGAGTGGTCAAAAGTCATGTAAATAGCATTTTCATGAAAATAGACATTGAGGCTCAAAATGATCAAGAATCCTATTTTATCAAACAAATCATGAAAAATCATTTTTCATAAAAACACTAATCTTCATGGTATATGTATGATTTATTCAAAACTAACAATACACATACATATCCCAAACATAAAAGAGTCTATTAAATAATTTGCATGAAGGCAAGAGACTCACGGGTATACATGTATATTTATTAGATTTGAATTAAAAAATACATATACATGAAGTAAAGCATAAAAATAAGGTAAAAACATGTATAAAAGAGAATCATCAAAACTAGTCTATACATATGCATATAGTGGATACAAATGAGCATGAAGTTCAATCATATATGAATCAATTGTAATTCACTATTTATACATGTATACATGCAAGTTTTGATAAAATCTACATTTAAACTAGTTCATACCACATGAAGCACAATAAATCATAAACATGAACATGCTATATGATATCAAATGAATGAGCATGTACATAAATAAAATAGGAGTTTAGAGATTGTTACCAACTCCAAAGCTCCTAACATGGTGGTTGTCCCACCAAAACTCCTTGATAGCGATGCATCCAAAAGTATGTCCATCAAGTCTATTGCATCCACTACCAAGGCACCAAATCTCTCACGTCTTGAGAGATCTCACACCTACATCAAAAACATGGGGTGGGAGTTTTGGTACCCATTTTTGCTTGGGTCCTTTGGGGTTAGACTTGTAAGGAACCAAAATCTTTTATAATTAGCAAAATGTAGAGAATTAATATTATCATAACAAAACTTTACTAAATGGCCTTTGCGGCCACAATGTGTACATGTGTACACCTTAGGATGCTTATGTGAATGTGTATGATCGTGACGTGCAACATAAGCATATGCATGATGAGAGTGATGTGCATGAACATGAGGAGTTTGTTTCTTTGCAAACAAGGACTCCAATTTCTTATGATTAAATGCACAATTGCTCAAAGTTGAGCTTAAACAATTAATCCTATTTTTCAAAGATTTACTTCATTTTGATCAATAGAAGTGGTGGCATGTAAAGCATGATCAAAAGTCTTTTCTTTTTAGAAACATTTTCTTTTTCTTTTTCTTTTTCAAAAATTTTCTTCTTCAAAGAAGTGTTTTCATTTAAAATAATTTCCTTTTGAGTTTCCACCAAAATAATTTTATCTTTCAAAATAGTGTTTCCTTCACATAAATCATTTAACTTAGACATGAGGGAAACATTTTCATTTTTCAAAAACTCATTTTCTTTTTCTAAGCATGCAATGTTAGATTTAAATGAATCTTGTTCTTTATGCATGCAATCAATATTCTTTTCAAATTTTTATTTTCTTTCGTAATCATGTCATATTTTTCAAGCAATAATTGACAAAATGTAGAAAGCTCTTCATATGACATGTTAACATCCTCATCCTCGGATTCGGTAGTTACCTCAAGGGGGTTATCCCCTTGGACCATGTAGCACACGTTGGAGTTGTTGCTTCCAACGTCTGAATCGCTCCCGGCATAACATTGATCCTTTTCGCCAAGGGAGATGATGATGTTCCAAACTACAAAAGCCGAATCAAAGTTAGAAACCCTAAATAAATAATCATCATTTAGGGTTGACTTGATAGCATGAAGGGCTTTTGCATTAGCCTCAAAATTCTTACCATTTGAACAATATGAATCATTAGATATGGCAAGATAAACATGAATGCCTAAGGCCTTGAGGTACAAGGACATCTTCACCTTCCATATATGGATGTTAACAATGTCAAACATGGGTGATGACATGAAGTCCATGGTGTGTGTACAAATTATAGTGATTAGCCTAAAATGAGGATCTTTTACTCTAGGTTGTTAGACCAAATCAGAGTACCAAGCTCTGATACCAATTGTAGGTTCACCTGGAGGGGGGTGAATAGGTGATGGCTAATCTAATGGTCACTTAATGCCAAATGATGCAAATAATGCGAAAGCTAAAAATAATTATGACCTAATTAAATCTTTTACACTAAACACCACGTATAACCAAAGAGTGTTGCCGAATTGCCTGTGAAGGGCTCTGGACAAACTCCTCTAAATTCCCCTTGAATGGGTTGAGGTGCCGCGTTGGCTCTCTTGGTTGAATACAAGTGTTAGCAACAATCCCACGCAAGTATATCAATATGAGCACAAGGAATATATCATGCATATAAAGATGAACACAATAAATAACATGCAAGATATAACAAGAGACAAAGAGAGAGAGAGAGAATAGCAATTGCAAACACAAGAGTATGTTTCGAGGTTCGAGCACACTTGCTCTACATCCCCGCCTTCGACACACGAAGGATTTCCACTATGCAAGATCCCAATGGATCTCTTCTCGGTGCCGCAACACCTACAAGCCCTCGGACTTTCTAGTCCCGTACACACCGCAAGCCCACGGCTCGCCGAGGCCGTACCTTAAACAACCGAGTCCGCACCCGAACTCAAAACAACGACGAGCACACTTGCTCGTCTCCTCAAAGAACAAAGAAAAGATCTTTGGTGATCACAACACTTTGATCACCTAAAGCACTCTCACTACAACACACCTATAGGATGAATAATCAATGGATGCTCAAGTGTGGTGTGAGAAAAACAAGGATGTGAAAGGTGGAGGAAAACTCAAAGACTTTCTTTAACACTCTTGATAAAACTTCCCTTTAGATAGGAAATATTTACTCTCTATTTTGTGGAGAAAACCCTTGTAAAAGTCTGGGACAAACTGGCTGTAAGAGACTCCAAAATCTTGTAACAAAACAATGACAAAACCCCAATTTATAGGCTGCCAGAAAACTGGCCGTTGGGGTCTGTCAGAGCGGCTGGTCGACTGGGTCGGTCGACCGCCAACGGTCGGATTTATGACCGTTGGAGCCACGGTCGACCGCCTGGGTCGACCGACCCACTGGAGCTGAGAGCTAACTCTCTGTCGGTCGACCCGTGCGGTCGGCCGAACTTTCCAGAGAGCTCTGCTCTCTGGAGCGGTCGACCGGCACGATCGGCCGTCCTCCAGTACACAAAGGCGTGCACGTTTGTGCACGTCGGTCGACTGGTCTGGTCGGCCGACTCCAGGATTAGTCGACTTATAAAGGCTATTAGTCGACTTATTCGAAGCCTGAAACAGTTTTCTGGGATTAAAAAGTTTGTCTTTTTGGTTCAAATAAAATCCCATAAAATACTTAAAAATCTACAAAAATAGTTTAACCAATATACTTTGATATACAAACATGCTTGCACAAAATCAAGGCATGTTATAAAAGATTGGACTATTTTTGTAACTTGGAAATATTTGGCTCATGATAAAAACTGTATTTTCCAAAACAATATTTTTCAAAACATGTTTTTCCAAATCTTCATCAAATACAAAAACAAGATATACTTTTAAAGCATAGTGTGTATGAATATGATCCACTACACAATCAAGATGAAATATCTATGTTTTGACATTAAGCTCTAAATATGGTTTTGGTTGAAACATATAACTTTGAATACCAAAAAAACCAAAACTTGATATTTTTCCAAATGAAAATCTTTCTAAACTGAAAATTCTTTTATGAAAAGACAACAAATTCAAGAGTGTGTGTGCATGGTATACTTGAGGAATCCACCAACTATCTATCCTTTACATTTTTAACTAAAACAAAAAATAAAATCTTATACCTAGACACAAGTCTTCATCTTCTTGAAGTCTTCACTTGAAGGCTTCTCATCTTCTTGACTTGGTCCAAGCTTGATCCAAAAGCTCCTTGGATCACACCGTGCTAGCTCCAAATCTTGACATTTTATCCTTTGTTGAGCTATGCACCTACTAAGATCTTGATAATGAATCTGTCACTAATTAAACACAAGATCATTAGTAAACATAACTTCATGAGTTGATCATCATCAAAACTAGGGGGATAGGCCTTTGGGCCAACAGTGAGAAATCTGTAACTCGGATTCCAAAGTGATTTTCAATAGATTCTGGAGATTCGTTCTGAAAGAAGGCTCAGAAAATTCAATATATTCTTTAAGAGAATTGTTGTCTGAATCTGTGACTTCCAAAGAAGAATATTCTTCTATCTCCCTTCTTTCTCTGCAGTGGGTGTTTCTCCAAAGTAAAGACAAATATTCTCCCTAAAATTTGTCTTGATCTTGCTGCTTTCATAATCCTGTGAAGGTACTGGTTAACTACAGTTCGGCCGTACGGTGATTGGTAGTGCTATCCAAATACCGTGAAGGAGTATTGTATCTTGCGAGACCAGCCTAAAATTTGTCTTGGTCTTGCTGCTTTCATAATCCTGTGAAGGTACTGGTTAACTACGGTTCGGCCGTACGGTGATTTGGTAGTGCTATCCAAATACTGTGAAGGAGTGTTGTATCTTAGAAGACCAGCGTCCAGTAACCTGTTAGCACCGTAGCGGGGGACGTAATTGTCTTAAGAAGATTTGCTATAAGCGTACCTCACTCCAAGTACTGTATAAGTAAATTAATTTTCTTCATACAGGGATTATACTGATATTTTGTATATTGAGACTGACTTATACCAGTCTAATTGGTGTTTAACTAAGAAAGGTAATTGAAAGGTGGTTCTGTAATTAAAGAACGTTCTATTAACAGAAAACCTCCCACCTGATATTCACCGACCTGGCCAATTAGATCGGTGATATTGATTAGTTGTCAGATTAATCCTAGTAACTAACAGGATGAAGAAGTTTATTATGTTTATTCTGTTGAGAGGGGGAGAGAGAGAGAGAGAGAGAGATGTGGGTGGAATTAATAAAATGAGATTTTGAGTTATAGTTGTGAGTGTGGGTGTGAGTTTGAGATCAAGATATGAGAATAAATGATGAGAGATCATGCAGGGGACACAACTTGAGGTGTGAGACTTGGAGAGGTGAGAAGTAAGAGACAAGGGGCACAACCAGGTCTCTTTCTTGCTTCTTAAATGGGGTCGAAGGGTCACATGCACCCTTGACCCCTACCCCCCCCCCCCCCCCCCCCCCCCCCCCCCGGGCTCCACCTTTGCATACGCACATGTGCCATGAGGATGTAGTTAGTAGACACTAGATAACCTTAACCTTAATGGATCTATTTCTAGTAGACAACGTGTAGTGATCAAAACTTAACCCTTGTCAGGATCGCGACACGCGTCCAGTGAGAGGACATGAACCTGCTCCCAAAAACCCATCCTGAAGTTTCCGTCACCTCCTAATTGGAGGTATTATTCATCCCAAAAGTGCTCTGACTCCAATCCAAGAGTCACGCCATGTGACAACAATTCTCTCCATCACATCAACAGATTGGGATATACCTGCAAATCACAAGGCCAGTTGCGGACCTTTATTTCCTCACTCGATTAGAACTCTATAACAATATTACAACCTAGCAAGAAGTTGAAGAACATCATATCACTCCTCCAGCGTGCCAATTCTAACAACCTGGAGACGATTTTAGTAGTATAAAGATCAGCAGATTCAAACAGAACAATTGAAGATCTGCATCTATCCATATCCACTGCCACGGTCAGGTATAAATACACCTCATTCTCCAAGGAGAAGAGGGTTTGCTCCTTTAATCCTCAAAGCACATACCGCACATATACCCTACCACCACTTACTATAATACACTGATAGTTTTTCTCTGCTGGTCCTTCTTATTACCAATTGTTGATTATCATGCCCGAGAGTCTTAGGTCGACAACGCACTGGTAGTCCTAATATGAAATGCATCTTCTTTCTCTGTTTGCTCTGACAAGTTCAATCAGAGGTGCCCAGTTGCTTGGATGGAGTTTTATCTACCACAAACTGATATTTTCATTGAGATCTTGAATATACACTCGAGATCTTCCTTTCATCCAATCTAAACCCCCTATTCTTCCACTAAAAGCCTCTTTCATAGCGTCGATAGCTCCGAAGAAACAAACGATCATCCACAATGGTGCCCTATCCAAAGGCAGGACTAATACCACCGCCGAGGGCATGGATCCCCCACATGCCATTGATAGCGAATGTCCCGCAGAAGACACGGACTCCTCCTCATCTCAGAGGGAAACCACCAACGCCCGCTCACCATCGCTATACAAAAGCCAGATCCTTCAAATACTCGTAGACATGAAGAAGCATATGAAGGAGAAACAAGCCTGATCAGATCGTGGCCAGGAGCAGGAGCCTCTCGATAGCGAAAATATCGCCCGCAAGCAGGAGGCATTGAAATAACTTAATAACCAATTTCAGGTGCAGATAGCCACCCTCTAAAGAACCCATGTGTAGATGTGGCTAGAGGATGAACCTAAAGTAAGGAAGACTCGAGTTGTCAGGGCCATCCCGAACCTAAGGCGGTCCAGACTGACCTCTCCTCTACATGAAGACCGCTTTGATAATGAAGCTGATTTGCCTCGTTTCTGAACGGAGTTCATACTGTCAAACTCAGAGAGGGATCTAGGAGTTTTGTTACATTCGAGACCTTGACAAGCTAGTCCAAGGGCCAATCAAGGAAGCGAAGCTGCAACTCCATAGCGAACCGAAACAGGCCACTATCAAAGTCTCTAATTCCCCTCTCTCTGAAACAATTTTGGAGTGTGAGTTCCCGAAGAACTTCACAACCCCAACCTTTGACTACTACTCCAGAGCCAGTGACCCACTCTAGCACATCAGGCATTTTTGAGACACGATGGTGATCTACTCCCATAATGATCCGCTCATGTGCTTGACATTTCTGTCTAATCTAAAAGGTGTGTCCTCGGATTGGTTTTATTCTCTGCTACCATATTCACTCCACAATTTTGAGGAGATAACTAGGTATTCCTCACCAATACACCTCTTGCTAGGAGGCAAAAAAAATAACTACCACCTCTTTACTGTTAAAATGAGACAGGGTGACAATCTCAAGTCGTATATCAGCTACTTTTAGAACCAACTCGCTAAGGTTCCTAACTGCGACGAAGATGTCTCTACACTTATGTTCATCAGAGGAATACAGAGTTCTCACCCTCTATACAAGCACCTATTGAAGCATGACGCCACCAGGATGAGTGAGGTCTTATCTCGAGCCCAGCCTTACATCTAGTTGAAGGAAGAGATGAAAAGATCCGCCAATTAGTCTCTCAAATGCAAAAACGACAAAGAGAAGTCAAAGTCACAGTAGGAAGCTCCAACCAATGCTAGTACCCTGAATCGGGGGTAACTCGCCTACAAAAAGTAGGCGTTTCAGGTCTTCTCGTTGAATTCACTCCGAGCTTTCAAGATAAAAGAGCACTTCACTCTGTTGAGGCTCCCTATCAATGAAGTCTTCAATACCATCAAAGATCAGTCGTGGGTAAAGCGCTGAAGCCGATCTGATACAACCCTACACTCCTCAAAGTGAAAAAAATATTGTTCTTACCACGATAATAAGGGAACCAGACCATCCACTGTAGAAGTCTTTAAAAATACCTAGTAGAAATTGTCTGCCAAGGCTTCCTCAAAGAGGATATCCTTACCCCGGGCAGCCTCCGATGCAGGACAATCGAGTGCTCCGCCTCCTACCCAATCACAACACATGATTACCTAGTACAAGGTGATTGAGTGATCTGATCCCTCCAATAAAGATGGGGGAGTACTTCTACCAATAACACCCCACGTATTTCAATTAAATTTCATGTATTCTATTTTAATCATCAAATAAAATTACATTTTTCTCTTAACAATTATAGCTCACTCTGCTGATGTGATTACCCTCTCTGAGTCCCGCTAAGTTCACTACTTCGCGTTACCTCACTCAGAGATGACTACAAACTCAACTCCGCTGTTGAGATTTTTCCACTCGGAGTCCAATATTTGCATGCTCCGTTGATGGGATCTCCCCCACTAAGAGACGGTAACGCAAGCACCGACCTACGAGCTTTATCTAGACTAGTCTACGGGCAGTCAAAACCCTGTGCTCTGGGATTATCCCCGCTCAGAGTCCCTACTCTGCCGTGGGATTACCCCCTCTTAGAGTCCCTAATGTTTGCATGTTCCACTGATGGGACTACCCATACTCGGAGATGATAACACAAACATCAGCTTACGAGCCCCTCTCGTCTGGACCACGTGCAGATGAACCGCTGGCACTTTCCCTCTGCCAGTACCACTTTGTTGTGGGATGTCCCTACTCGGAGTCCAAACTTCACACGAATTAAGTTAAAACATTTCATAATCTTCATAATTGTCTTCAAACTCATCAAAAATTTTGGCAGCGTCTCGTCTATAATATGGAGTCTGCCCTAATATAACATATACAATTTTGACTTAACATCACCTACTTATAAATTCTTAAATTTGGATCATATGATTTCATCTCAACATTCAATCTCAATAGCAAAATTTAATCACATACTCAAAGGTACACCTTCGGTATCATATTTCCAACATTAACCAACTTAAATCTTTATCAAATATAACTAGAACTCATGTATTATATAAATATATGTATTCTTGAACCAGTTTATAATTAACTTTTTCTCTACTCAATAACATCAATTATTTCTACATATATGATGTTGGGAATTGGCAAGTGCACCAATATTTTCTAAGTAATAAAGTGATGAGTAGAGTGTCGAACCAACGAGGATTGTCATCTGATTAAGTACCAAAGGTGTATTGACTCAAAGTTTTATTTGAAAGAAAGATAGAAATAGATAAGTGAAATAAAAAGAAAAATGTTGGTTATGTATAGGAAAAACACCAGGACAATGGATTTCAACAATAAATAATTCAAAATAATAAGTTGATTGTGCTAGTAATTATCTACTACCCATGTTAACAATCGAAAGTCCCTATTCTTAGCTAATCTTCTCTCTCGAGTAATATTAATTCTAAACTCTAATGTTGAACCTATTATCTCTCGGTCTAACAGATTTACAAGTTAAAAGAAGCATTAAGCATGGTGAATCATTCTATAAGATTGTACAACTTTTACGTCTCAACTTATCAAGTTGTGGTCTCTATTCCGATGAAGGATTGCCAAATTATCTCCCCTCAGTATCAAACCTAGCGATCTATATAATTATGCGCATCAATTAATAACATGAAGAATGGGAATAAAGACTTAACATGTATAGAATCTAACTTAAAGAATGGAGTAGTAACATCGAACTAAACACAACAACAACACTAAGCCATTTGTCCCAAGTAATTGGGGGTAGGCTACATGAACAAAAGAGAATTACGTCGGATCGGGTACATGGATCAGCTTTTTCCACTCATTCCTATCGAGCAATATGCCTTCACTAAGACCTTTAGCCTCTATATGTTGTCGTATTACCTCCATCCATGTTTTCTTCGGTCTCCCCTGCGCTCATTTAACTTGCCCTAAATTGATACGCTCTACTCACCGGACTGGCGCATCTGTAGGTTTACGTCATACATGACAAAACTATCGTAGGCGGTTTTCTCTTATCTTCTCTTCTATAGAGACTAGACCAATCTTAGTATGAATATCCTCATTTCTCACATTATCTCTCCGCGTGTTACCATACATCCAACAAAGCATGCGCATCTCTGCTACACTCATCTTATGGGCATGATGTCTCTTTATAGCCTAACATTATGTGTCATATAACAAAGTTGGCCTAATAGCAGTCTGATAAAACTTTTCCTTCAACCATAACGGAATGTTATGATCACATAAAAACTCCTGTTGCGCTCCTTCATTTCAACCAGCCAGCTTGAATTTTATGGTTGACATCACTATCAATCTCCCATCCTTTTGGATAATAGAACCGAAGTACTTAAAATGACTGCTCATTGGTATTTCTTGTCCATCTAATCTCATAATACTATAATCTCATATTCCCTATTTACTGAATTTATACTCCATATACTATGTTTTGGCCCTACTTAATTTAAAACCTCGAGATTTTAGAGTTTGCCTCCATAACTAACACAAAGCAACCAAATTAAATTTCCATAATAACTGCCTACATCAACGCCCTAGCTACGAAGATTTAGTTCACGATAAAGAAATTACAAAGAAAAACAATAAACATGATTTTTTTATCTTCATATAATAAATTAGAAGATAAGAGAAATGATAATATAAATTTAGAGATCATATTTAATCCTTATTTATCGCTTCTCCTTTGATCTTCTTCTTCCAACGCACCAGAATTTCTTCTCAAAGCCAGATTTTTATATAAGAAAGAAAAAAAGTAAAATCTAAATTACAAAACTTGTTTTTATGTTTTGATTATTTATAATTACAAGAGATTTCAGCCTTTTATATAGATCTCAGAGCTAATTACAATAAGAAACATATTAGGACTTCTAATCCAACTTCAATTTGACGTAGGAAATTTAGTTCTGAATTGGACTGCAATTAGCTGGCGTTGATTGTTGAATATGACTTATCAAATGACTGAACTGGAAAAATGTTATCAACATAAGAGTTATAGCCTTTTCAGTCCTCTTTCTTGAACACCTTGAATCATCGGAATTGGACTTTTATAGCAAAAATTATGATAAAAATATTAAAAGTTATCCTGTCTGAATCTGATTCTGCTCTCTATTTGAATAGGGGTAGGCTTGCGTAGCCGAAATTCAGCTGGCCAGCCGAATTTTGGCTGGTTTTAAGCCTTAAATTTTGATAAATATTTTCTCACATCTTATACACTCTTTTGAATAATAGACTCTGGATGCCTGAATCTTGAAATATACTGCTACAATCATTTCTTTAACATCGATTTTTTGCTTTTTGGCAAAGTTTTGCTCTTTGATCTAATTTCTACATAACATAAGAAAAATATACCCATGTAGCATTAAATGAGTTACAAAAGAAGTATACAAGTGATATAAAATATAGATGATAATCAGAATTATCAATATACATATAACCAAAGTATTCTATATAATCAAACAGTTGAGTGGACCCACATGAGGGTGCTGAAATACACCAAGAGAGGGTGAATAGGTGTACTAGCTAATCTAGGACAAATAATGTGAAATAAAAAACTTAATTGCAACACACTATGTGTAATCAAGAGTGAGCCCAAATTCCCCGTGAAGGGCTCTGGAACTGCTCCTCTAGATTCCTCTAGACTAAGAGTTGAGGTGCTTTAAAATCTCTCTTAGTTCAACACAAGTGTGGGCACACAATCAATACCAAGTATGTATAAGATATGAACAACATAAAGTAATGCAAGATATAAAGAGAGATAGAGTTGAGAGATAGTGGATCAAACGCAAACATCAAGATATGTTTCGAGATTCGAGCCACTGCTCTACGTCCCTGCCTTCACACAGAAGGATTTCCACTATGTTTACTCAAGATCTTCCACAAAGGGACCTCCACTGAGGAATTCAGCTCAACACAGGGAGTACACAACTCCTCTCTCTACATAATCACCTTTACACAAGAGGGAAGGCACAACCTAGCACAAGCAAAGAAGAAATAAAACTTGGTGATTCAATAATCACAAACTCTCTCTTGGTGATCTCAAAGGATCACAAACAATTTTTCTCACAATACAAAGTCCTAAAGATAGATTTAAGATGTAGCTCAAGTATGTGAGAAAACAAAGTATTTGAAAATAAAACAACAAAGAAAATACTTGAAAAAAACTTATTGATGAATTTATAAAATGGAAAACAAAATAGAATTCCTAAAGACTTGATTTTCTTTGTTTTTTAAAACTTTGAAAATAAATAAAAATAGAGAATTTTGATACAAAAACTCTTTTGAAGACTTTGTTAAAAATATTTGAGAAGGTGAGAAAAATTGTTATTTAAAATCTTAGGAAAAACAAGCCAAGTGAACCCATATTTATAGGATTCCCTAAATATAGCCGTTGGGGCTCCAAACAGGTCCATAATGACATGTTGGTCGATCGCCGGTCGACCGGCCAACGGTCAGATTTCTGACCATTGGGGTTTCTGGTCGACCGCCCCAAGGCAACTTGCTTGTCGGTCGACTGAGACCAGGACTAGAGAGTCAACTATCTGGTCGGTCCAGAGAGCAAGCTCTCTAGATCGGTCGACCGGACGGTCGACCGACCCTAGGACAAGGTAGTGTGCACGTATATGTGCACATCAGTCGACCGCCCGGTCAACCGAGATCTGGTCCAGTCAACCGCCAGTAATCTCAGGCTAGGATTTTGGATTTGAAAACTTGATCTTTTTAATCCCATAAACTCACATAAAATTCACAAAAATAAGTTCATATAAGCACTTGAAATACAAATATGTTTGATCAAGGATCAACCCATATTACAAACGATTTGAGCTATTTTTGAGGAATAAGAAATTAAGCTTGAAGTCAAAAATAGTATTTCCAAAACTCGTTTTATTTTTATTTTCAAGAGTTTTGAGAAGACTTCAAAAGGAAAAAATTTTCTCAAAAACTTGTATAAATACAAAAATAAGATATTGAAGCACATTTGAAGTATAGTGTGCATGAATAGAATCCAATACACATACAAAAGAATATATCTATATTTTTGACATTAAATCTAAAACTAAGTTTTGGTAAAAGATAAAACTTGAAACACATGAACTAGAATCATCAAAATAAGTTTTTAGACAATATGAATCATAGATGTATATGGATGAAATCCAACATACATAAAATTATGTAAACTTCTTTTGATTTTATCTATTCATTAAGATATGTTCTTGAAAATTCAAAACAGTTAAATCGAAACCAAAAACTATTTATCTTGTATGTGTATACTTGAGCATATCAACACTAGTCTATCTTTACACAAGATCAAAAAAGAAAACTAAACTAAACAAACTAAAGTCTTCTTGTCGATCTTCATCTACAAGACGACTCAATCCAAACTTGATCCAAGTGAGCTTGATGCGATCCTTACGATGTGAGCTCTTTAAACAACACTTGTTTACTTTAACACTTTGACTGTAATCTGTTATTAAAGTTAAATCTCTACTAAGATTTTGATCAATATCTGAAACTTATTAAACGCAAAACCATTAGCAAGCTAACCTTCATAAGTTAGTCATCATTAAAACTAAGGTCAAGGGCCTCTGGGCCAACAATCTTCCCCTTTTGATGATGACAAAACTTATGAGGTTATATATGCATTAATTATAGATAAACTTCATAGAAGCTCCCTCTTAACTCATGCATGTGAATAAAATAGTAAAGATATGCAATGTAGCTCAAGATACCAATAAAAACATTATATATATATATATATATATATATATATATATATATATATATATATATATATATATATATATATATATATATATATATAAGCACTTAATAAAGCATGCATATATAATTCAAAATCCTTCTCCCCTTTTTTATCGCTGATCAACAAAGGGATGAAGACAAACAAACAATACCAACAAAACATATTTTTAAACAAAATTTTGATATCAATAAAAATAATCAATTGAAGGAAACCAATTAAAAGTGAAACAACCTTTTTACCAATCGATACCGATAGAAAGACATGATACAAATTGAAAGTAAATAAACTAAATTTTTTAGGTAAATACTAGAACCATTTTATAATAAAGATACCTAATTGAAAATAATACTAATTAAGATTATTGATACCAATATTGAAAATGTTAGCATATACCAAAATAAAATATTTTCATCGAGTAAGATACCAATTGAAAATAAAATCGATTGAAAAATAAAACAAGAATTTTTTTCTCCCTTTATGAAATACCAATAAAAACTATGCATAAGCTTGTAAAGAGCCAAATTATCATTTAGAACATAAAACTTAGCATAAAATCAATTTGTGCTAAAAACATGTATGGACATTGTAAAATTAGCACACAAAAAATATCTATATGTATGTATCAGAGTAATATAATGTCAACTTAGATATGATCCATACATATATAGAAAACATGAGTATATAAAATAAATTTTATTTTAAAATCATATATAACTCATACCTACCACTCTATTCATGCACATATTTAAATAGATTTTTAATATAGGGGTTTACAAGGTATGGTCACCCATCCAACTGCCCGGTTGGTAAGGGTTTTCAAAAATATGATTTAAAAATATTTTAACATATTTGAAAACTCTATCAAATTGAAGAATAACGAAATTAGTTTTATGATAATTTTGAAAACTAGTACGAAGTCTTTCAATCAAAGAATAAAACATAAATGTATCCATGAAATATGAAAATTACACGAGAATCGACACTCAAAAAGTAATAAAGCATATATATTCTCATGAAGCAAAATTCATAAGTAAATAAGATATAGTGTATAAAAATCATGTAATCAATAAAATCATGAAAATAAGGCATTGAAGCTTAGTTGAAATTTCTTTTATCAAAAATAAGAAATCATCAAAACACAAGAAATTCTATTTTTATCAAAAAAACAAACTTCAAGGTATATATATATTTTGTCGAAACTAAAAGTATAGATACATATCCCAAATATAAACGTGTCTATAAAAGAATTTTACATGAAGGCAAATGACTCTAGGATATACATATATATCTTAAAGTTTTGGGCAAAGTTTACATATTCATGAAGCAAAACATTTTTTATGAAAACATGTACAAAAATAAGAAATACAAGTTAAAATACAAGAATTATCAAAATAATGTTATACAAGTACATCTAATGGGTGCAAATGAGTAATAAAGGACAAACACATAATAATCAAATGTGGCTCACTAGTTGTTAAAGTGTAAACACAAGTTTTAAAAGTTACATCTAAACATGTAATCAACATATGAAGTACAAAAACAAACATGATCATTAGACTAAATGCATGTGCTATTAGAAGTAGGATATGCATATAGTTAAACAATAGTTAGAACATAAAAATATGAATCCATATGAATATGGGTATATCTCAAAAACTATCTATGTATATCACAAGTTTGATAGGCATTGTATTTAAATATAATGAGCAGGAAAACCAATAATGCTAAAATATCAATATTAATATATAAACAAAATAGGGAATTAGAGATAGTTACCAAAATCAATAAAACTAGTCTCTAGGTCTCCAAACTATGGTGGTTCTCCCACCTAAATATCTCTTAAAAGTGATGCATCCATAGATATGATCTTTGAGTTCAAAACGTATCCACCATCAAGGCATCACTACTCTCACGTCCTGTGACACCCCACACCTACAACAAATGAAATAGGGAAGGATTTTGGTACTCACACTTTCTTGGGTCCATGGGGATTAGCATCTTTTCTAACCCAAACAAATTTATTTGCAAAATTTGAATTATGTATTCTATTATAACAAAATCTTTCAAGGTAGCCCGTACGTCCACAATGTGTACAAGCATACACATTAGTATACTTATAATCATGTGTGTGATGAGCAGTGTATGCGGTGAATGGTGTGCATGCATATGTGGAGCATATTTCTTCTGAAACATGGATTCCAACCATCTGTGATTTATGGCACATTGGCTTAAAGTGGAGCCTAAACAGTCTACACTCTTCTTTAAAATATGAATACCCGTATCAATAGTGGAAGAAGAAGTGGAGCAAGCAATAGAAATACAAGAATACGAAGCTATATTAGTATGACAAACATGAGAATCTAAATCAATTTTTAAAAAATATTTTCTAAAGAATTGCATTCTAATTCTTTAGAAATTAAAACAATTTTGTTTTTCAAAGAAACATTCTCTTTTGAAACAAAATTAAGTTTTCAAGACAAAGCATCATTATTTGTCAAAACAATATCAAAATCATTTTTATTCTTTAAAATTTTATTTTCTTTTAAAACAAGATCAAGATGAACTTTTAATGAGTCCCTCTCATTTGAAATCTCAACTCTTTCTTGCAAAACCAAATCAAGTTTTGAAAATAAATTTTTATTTTCTTCTTTTAATTCAAAACTCTTTCTTTTCAAAAGTTTGTACTTTGAAAGCAAGTGTTCAGAAAACATGGATAATTCTTCATATAAAGCATGTGCGTCTATAGTATTATCATCACATGAAGAACTAGCACTATCATCTATTTGAGTTTTTGAGATTACCTCAAGGAAGTCATTCCCTTGGATCATGAAGCAAGTTTGGTCGGACTCATCTCCACTAGATTTCTTCTCCAAAACGTTTGTCCTTTGTTCCTTTAGAGAGTCAATGTGCTCCACACTGTAAAAGTGGAATCACAATGAGAAATTAAACATAAATGACCTTTGTTTAGTGTGTGCCTAAGTGCCTCCATAGCTTGTGTATTGGCCTCTAGGTGCTTGCCATTATCAACAAATGATTTCTTTGTAGTGGCAAGGAAAACATGCAATCTTAGGGCACTGAGGTATGCACTCATCTTAAACTTTCACATATCGATGTTGGAAGCATCATATATGGGAGAGGTAAGAAAATTTATGAGTGTATAAACTATATGTGTTCAAATGCAATCTAGATAAGCTGTCCAAGGATCTCACTCTTAGGTGGTTAAACCGAATATCAGGAGCGTAAGCTCTGACACCAATTGAAATACACCTAAAGGGGGGTGAATAGATGTATTAGCTACTCTAGGACAAATGATGCAGAATAAAAAACTTAATTGCAAACACATTATGTGTAACCAAGAGTGGGCCTGAATTTCTTGTGAAAAGCTTTGGAACTACTCCTCTAGATTCCTCTAAACTAAGAGTTGAGGTGCTTTAAAAACTCTTTTGGTTCAACACAAGTGTGGGCACACCACCGATATCAAGCATGTATAAGATATGAACAATATAAAGTAATGCAAAATATAAAGAGAGATAGAGTTGAGAGATAGTGGATTAAACACAAACACTAAGATATATTTCGATGTTCGATCCACTGCTCTACGCCCCTGCCTTCACACAGAAGGATTTTCACTATGTCTACACAAGACCTTCCACAAAGTGACCTCCATTGAGGAATTATAACTCAACACATGGAGTACACAACTCTTCTCTCTACAAAATCACCTCTACACAAGAGGGAAGACACAAGCCTAACAAAAGTAAAGAAGAAATAAAACTTGGTGATCCAATGTTCATAAACTCTCTCTTGGTGATCCAAAAGATCACAAACAATTTTTCTCGCAATACAAAGATCCTAAAGATAGATTTAAGATGACAGCTCAAGTATGTGAGAAAACAAAATATTTGAAAATAAAAAAATAAAGAAAATACTTGAAAAAACTTATTGGAGGATATATAAAATGAACAAAATAGAATTCCCAAAGACTTGATTTTTTTTATTTTTCAAAACTTTGAAAAAATAATAAAGATAGAGAATTTTGACACAAAAACTCTTTGAAAACTTTGTTAAAAACACTTGAGAAGATGAAAAAAATTATTGATTAAAATCTTAGAAAAAACAAGCCAAGGGAACCCATATTTATAGGATTCCTAAAATATAACCGTTGGGCTTTCAAACATTTCCAAAATGACCTGTCGGTCAACCGCCCAGTCGACCGGCCAACGGTCAAATTTTTGACCATTGGGATTTTTGGTCCACCGCCCGGTCGACCACCCGAAGGCAATTCGCCTGTCGGTCGACCACCCGGTCGACCGAGGCCAGAACCAGAGAGTAAACTCTCTGGTCGGTCCATCGGTCGGTCGACTGGGGCCAGATCCAGAAAGCAAGCTCTCTGGATCTGTCGACCGACCCTAGGCTAAGGCAGTGTGCACGTATCTATGCACATTGGTCGACCGCCCGGTTGACCAAGATCTGGTCCGGTCGACCGGTCGATCGACCGCCAATGGTCTCAGACTGGGCTTTTGGATTTGAAACTTGGTCTTTTTAATACCTATAAAATCTCATAAAATCACAAAAAATTCACAAAAATAAGTTAATGTAAACACTTGAAATACAAATATATTTCATCAAGGATCAACTCATATTACAAATGATTTGAACTATTTTTGAGGCATAAGAAATTAAGCTTGAAGTCAAAAATAGTATTTTTAAAACTCGTTTTATTTTTGTCTTCAAGAGTTTTTGAGAAGATTTCAAAATGAAAAACTGTTTCTTAAAAACTTGTATAAATACCAAAATAAGATATTGAAAAATATTTGAAGCATAGTGTGCATGAATGGAATCCAATACACATATAAAAGGATATATCTATGTTATTGATATTAAATCCAAAAATAAGTTTTGTTAAAAGACAAAACTTGGAATACAAGAATCATCAAAATAAGTTTTTAGACAATATGAATCATAGATATATATGGATAAAATCTAACATACATAAAACCATGTGAATTTCTTTTGATTCTATCTATTCATGAAAACTAAAGATATGTTCTTGAAATTTCAAAACGGTTAAACCGAAACCAAAAATTATTTAACTTATGTGTGTGTGTGTGTGTACTTAAGCATATCAACAGTAGTCTATCTTTACACAAGATCTAAAAATAAAACTAAACTAAACTAAACAAGTCGAAGTCTTCTTGTCGACCCAATCCAAGCTCGATCCAAGTAAGCTTGATGCGATCGTTACAATATGAGCTCTTGAATCAATACTTGTTTGCTTCAACGCTTTGACTGTAAATCTCTTATTGAAGTCAAATCTCTACGCCAATATCTAAAACTTATTAAATACAAGATCATTAGCAAGCTAACATTCATAAGTTAGTCAGCATCAAAACTAAGGTCAAGAGCCTTGGGCCAACAGGTAATCCATATTCTGTCAATGCTACCCCTTTATCTTAAGCCAGGTCTTATCTTATTCTTCACCTGAAAAACATATAATCTGAGGGCGTGTGAGCTTAATGCTCAGTGAGTAAAGTTAATCCAAATTTTAAATGAAGCATATTATTAGCATTGTGTGGTGCATATGATACAAGAACACGTGATCATAGATGTCTTAACTAGATTATTCATTTACTTCAAACTGTTATTCAACTGATACTAGTGTGCATAAGCAACATGTGTCAGAGTTTTCATCACAATTCAGAAAATTCATATTCCGATGTTATGTCAATAGTTATTTATATCTTCATTAGAGTATTATGAGTTTTTCAGTGTCCACTATATCATACACAGTAACATCTTTAATACACACAGTATACACACATACATGTATCACACATGCACATTCATTCACTTACAATAATTATTTATCTTTCTCCGTCTTCTTTACCTCCATTTTTATTTCCAATTCCTTCCTCTCTCTCTCTCTCTCACTCAATATATATATATATATATATATATATATATATATATATATATATATATATATATATAGAGAGAGAGAGAGAGAGAGAGAGACTTGTGTCCTTCCAAAAGAATTTGAGCTCAAATCCTTCCAACTTAAATACTTTCCTCCGACTTTCGAATACAAGATCCACTCCGTCGAAGTTGATCTATATTATTTCAAGTATTTATAAACCAAAAATCTAGTGTTTTGAATACTTTTTGCCCATCCATCAAGCGGTGCAAAATGGACGGCCAAAAGTAGTGAGTTGGTTAGATTTATGCCTTTAGACATACAAATTCTCGATCCGGCCATTTGATTATGATCTAAACATTTAAAAATCCCTAAAACTTATTTTTATTAGGGTTCAAATGTTCTACACCGTTAAACTAACCAACTCAATATTTAGGCCGTTCGTTTTTTTTCCTACTTGATGAATGGGCAAAAAGTATTCAAAACACCTGACTTTTAGTTTATAGATACTTGAAATAATATAGATCAACTTCAACAGAGTGAATCTTGTATTCAAATGTTGAAGGGTTGTATTTAAGGGGAAGGATTCGGGCTCAAATCTTTTGGAAGGACATAAGTGTGTGTGTGTGTGTGTGTGTGTGTGTGTGTGTGTGTAGAGTAATGATCCGGTGAGAAAGCTAGCTTACGTGAGAAGATGAGAAAGGAATGTTAGAACCGTCGGAATAGTTTCCGAGTGGTTGAGATTAGATTTGGAGAAAATAAAACTAAAACTCAAAAACTAAATTTATCAACCCAAAACTAACTTAACCAATTCAAAAACTAATCTTAACCATCCAAAAGATAATTCTATGGCTCATATGCTCTCTTTTCATCTTCTCACCTAAGCCAGCTTTTCACCGGATCGCCACTATATGTGTGTGGGGTGTGGGGGTGTGTGTGTGTGTGTGTGTGTGTGTGTGTGTGTGTGTGTGTGTGTGTGGGCATTTATGTGTATGTGTGTGTATATGTATGTATGTATATATATATATGTGTGTGTATGTATATCACCGTCTCCCCCTTCCGGTTCTATATCTGATCCCTTCCTGCATAAATTTATATAACAATATCACACACACACATTCAATAGTTCTATCAATAACTTATAATCAATCAATCAATGCTATCAAACCACTACAACATAATCAAGTCATAAATCTTATTATTCTATTATTGGTGTTATTAATTACAAAACACACATGATATCAGTCTGCAAACAGTATTAAACAATACAAATTAATCACATGTATTCTTATTCAATTTATTATTTATCTTTAACAGATAAATAATTCTTAATCATAATTTATTTGTTTATCAATAATTAATGCATTGTATTAACTGTTAATCAAAATCGGTAAGAAACTTCATCTAACTTTTGGTCGTAGAGATTCCCGAATACCTGTAGACTATCCCAAAATCATTGAGGATCAGTCATTATAAAACAGAGTTCAAAACTCTAGACGCAGGGATAATTATAGCCACTCGTATAATGCCAAGGCCTAGGGCATGGAGCCTGCACCTCAACATCAGTACAGTACCAAGACGCGAGGGTTGAAACCCGCGTCCTAGCTGCTCCGAAATAACCAAGACGCGAGAGCCTGAAGCCCGTGTCCTTACATCAGTACAGTCTCAAGATGCAGAGGCTAAAGTTCGCATCTGGTAGAGTTTAAAACTCGCGTCCAGCAAGGTTCGAAGTCAACGATAAAACGCGAGGCTCAAAGCCCGCGTCTCGGTTGTAACTGCTCTCATTACTGGGTCAATTACTACCCACGAAATAAGGGAGTTAACCTCATTATGGAGTGTTTTTAGGGGACACTTTTACCCCCTGAAACCTCTATAAATAACCCAGTTTGCTATGGAAGAGGGGTCAAAAATTTTTGGTCAGAAGAACTTCGGTTGTAAGCCTTACAAGGACCAGAATCTCAGCTAAAAGAAAGAGAGAGTTCAACTCTTCTAATAACTTGCTGTGTACAAGTTTGTTCTTGTCTGCGGTCTCTTTGAGATTCTTATTGGACATAAGCTGTGTTACTTCGTCCATCATCTAAAGAGAAGATTCTCAAGAGGTCTTGACGTTCACCCGGTCAACGAAAAACAAGATTCACTTTCCATCACAACATCAAGAATCCAACACTAAACAAAGGGAGATTTGAGCTTGAATATCTTCCCTCTCTTGTAATCAGATTATTGATCTATTGTAATTTTCTTTACAATCAAATAAAGAATTTACACGCGCTTTCAATTTTCTCAGAAGGAGTGTACCGGCATACTCGCACCCGGACTGGGGCGGTAGCCCCGATCGACTACAGTGCCATAACTCGGGGCATTGAAGTAAGTGAATCACACTCCACCATTACAGAATCGCAGGCCACGAACTCTTCTATGAAGAAGTAAGCCTTTGTGTACATGACAAACACTCCCGAGAAGACGGCCAGACATTTAGAATAGCAAGCCCAGGTACAGAGGGAGCAATTTGATATGATTCGTGCCCAACAAGAATCTATTAACACCCTCAAGCAGATGCTTGCACGATTGCTCGAGGACAAGAAGAAGTCAACCTTTTGAGGTTGCTTATGACAAAGCCATCATCGCTAAATGATCAGCTGGCAAAATGGGCCATACTGCTCTCCTAATATGAGATGTATCTACCATAAAAAGTCGTGAAGGAACAAGCGGTGGCAGATTTCCTGGCTGAACATCCAGATCTGAGAGCGATCTAACTTTATGAGGATCCCCAAGACGAGGTCGCTGAAGTTTGTCTGACCCAGACATCTTTGAAGGACAGGTGTGGCAGCTCTTCTTCAACGGTGCATCAAGAACGGGCCCACGAGGGCATGTTGTAGCAGGAGTAGGGGTAGTACTAGTCTCCCCACAGAACTACGTGATCTCTCGTGCATTCTCATTTACCAAGTCATGTTCCAATAATGTGACAGAATACAATGCTCTCTTGATCAGAATGCAAATCGCCGATGAGATTGGCGTTACAAATCTCGAAGCATACGGTGACTCTAAACTCATCGTTAACCAAGTTTGTGGGGAGCACGAAGTCAGATATGAAGACTTGGTACCTATTACAACACAACTATTCACATAGCCGAGAGATTTAAAAACTTTTTCATCGATCATGTGCCTCGCCAGCAAAATGCGCATGCAGATACACTGGCATCTCTCGCTGCTTCCTTAGCTCTTCCAGCTGTAGTAGTCGAGAAAATACTTGTCTACAGCCACGACTTGTATTGCCTAAGAATCACTTTTGAAGATCACCAGCCGACAGGAGACTGTCAAGCCAAAGAAGCTCTAGAGACTTTAGCAGGTCCAGAGCCCAGGGATTGGCGATTCCTGTACATTGACTATGCATTGTATGATATCCTACCTGAGGATCCCAAAGAGGCGGCTGCCATTAGAAGGAAAGCCCCCAAATTCTACTATAATGTAATCACGCGTACACTGTATCACCGATCGCCTGATGGGATCCCCCTTCGCTGTCTGTCACAAAAGGAGGCACAAGAAGTACTCAAAGAAGCGCATGACGACTTATATGGGGCTTATCAGCCTAGTCTGAAGTTTGGAGATTGACTCCGAAGACTAGGATATTATTATCCTAAGATGATCCCGGACGCCATCACTTACGCTAAACGATGTCACGTCTGTCAAGTCCATGGTGACTTCATCCATCAAGCACCAAGATATCTTTGCTCTACAATCTCAACCTGGCCATTAAAGATGTGGGGGATGGACGGGGTTGGTCCTATCGGCCCACCTTCATCCAAAAGACATCGGTTTATCTTAACTATAAATGACTATTTCTCTAAATGGGCTGAAGCTATTCCCTTGAGGAAGTAAAAGCATCTGACATGGTCAAATTCGTTAAACATCACGTCATTTACCGCTTTGGTGTCCACGATGGATTGTTCATGATAATGGGCCCCATTTCGTCAGCCAGACTTTTCAGAGATTCTGCAACACGGTCAGGATCCAGAACGTGTCTTTAACGGCATATTATCCAGCCGCTAACGGCCTCGCAGAAGCTTTCAACAAGACTATTGAAAAACTTCTCAAGAAATTCATCTTGAAAAGCCAACATGACTGGGACGACAAGTTAGATGAATGCTTATGGGCCTATCGCACGACGGTTCGAACCCCAACGAAAGCTATACCATTCGCTTTGGTATATGGGTATGAATCTATACTCCCATTAGAAATTCAAATCCCATCTCTACGCGTTGCCTTGACGGCGGAGATGACAAATAAGGAGAAGTATTGACTACGACTCCAAGAGCTGGAGGCTTTGGATGACAAACGCCTACAAGCTCAAAGCAAATCGAGCTCTATCAAGCTCGAATTACCAGAGCCTTCAACAAGAAAGCCAAGGAGCAGACTTTCAAAAAAGGTAATCTTGTCTTAGCTGTCAGAAGACCTATGGCAATAACGCATAAGATCAAAGGAAAATTCCAGCCCAAATAAGAAGGACCATTTCTAGTAGAGTCGGTCTACTCAAATGGAGCATATCGCCTTATAATCTCAGACGGTAATACGATTATGATGCCAATTAATGGCAAGTTCTTGAAGAAATATTATCCCTGATAGCATTCTTCTCCTGATCAGGTTAATACTACACCTCTGATCGATACTTCAGATCGAAGAAAAGCTTCTTTCCTCCACTCTATCACATCACGGTCGATCAGTGTCAAGCTGATCAAGCTCTGGTTACATTATGATGCATGATGTAAAATTTGAAGAAGAAACAAAATGCAAAACTTCAGTTTTAGCTTAGTTACTCTTCTATTGACATCCGACGCCTCCGACGGCTAAGGATAGAGAAAAAATGTTAGCTTTTAAGTCTGCATAAGTTTTCAATAACTCATCATGCTGAGGAGAATAGCATGGCTCGCCCAACTCAAACGGTAATTGGTAAAGGCACACCAAATCCATTGATAGCTGATGGTTTGCTAAAAATCCTAAGGGACTTGGTCCCATCCTCTCCTCCAAAATTTTCTACCAATTCTCACCCACAGAATGGTAGGACCACAAAAACACATGTGTTCATTTCTCCAATAAAATGAGCTGGGACTTGTCACGTTAACAGTAAACCTTCGACAAGCCGAACTTCACGATCCCCAGTGGATTCTATCAAGTTAATACTAAACTTCTGACAATAAAACTCATTAGAAATCTTCGTTGTTAGGTTAATACTACACCTCTAACGGCGAATCTCCCATGTCCCAGGAAATCAACGATTATCATGTTAATATTAAACCTCTGATAGTTCATTTTACTTTCCACCCAAGATCTCCTACCAATTCTCTTCCAAAGAGTGGTAGGTCCACAAATGCAATCATTGCTATGTTAACACTATACCTCTGACAATAAAAAAATTTAATACTCCCCAACGAGTACAAACTTCACTTGTCTCTCCTCTACATGGAGTCGCAAGTCTTCGAAATCGCTCCTATCGCAAACCAACGATTATCACGTTAAAATTAAACCTCTGATATTCTAAATTCCACTTGTCAATTCTCATCAATAGAATGATAAGTCTTCAAAATTACTCCTATCGCAAACCAATTCTTGTCAAGTTAATATTACACCTCTAATAAATTACTGTTAAGTTTAACACCATACCTCTAACAGTAATTAAGTTGCTGCCAAGTTCAATATTAAACCTCTGACAGTCACTTTTCCTCAGGTTTCAACATCGAAGCTGAGATGAGCGATGCTAGATTTAACTCACACCTCTAGCGTCTAGTTCATTGTTAAGTTCAACAATACACGTATGACAATGACTTTCCCTTGAACTTCCATATTGAAGTCGAGATGACCAATGCCAAGTTTAAAATTACAACTCTAGCATTACCTTCACTGTCAAGTTTAACATCACACCTATGACAGTGATGTTTTTAGTCTTCCCAAATGAATCTGAAACTCCCGTTAAGCCAAGTTAATATCACACCTCTAGCTTACATTCCTGTCAAGTTAATATCACACCTCTGACAGTAATCTTATATTCCTGAAACAGAATTTTTTCCATCTTTGACTTGTTAAGTTAATTATCGCATTTCTAGCAAGTCAAGAGTTCCTACTTCTATGTGTTTGATTTTCAATGCAAAAAAGGACTTCAAGACATATCAAAAGATAAGAAAAAGTATCACTTTTATTGATATTCAAACATATGAAAGTGATACAAGACGCTCTCTTATACAATAAGATTGAGTGTTATAATAAAAGAGTAGAAAGAAGTCCCTCTCTCTCATCTAAAGGTTGCACTCCCTCCTCTAGTCATCTACACCGCTCCAAATACAAGACGTTTGAAAGAGCACCGAAGAAAGATTCCTCTCTTTTTCCACTAAATCATATCGCAGTTAATCAGTGTTGACACGACCTAGTGCTGATTACATCATGATGCATGATGTAAACATTAAAGAAGCTCATCGCTAACCAAGAACAATGGTGTTTCTTGAGGTCGAAATGCAGAGGAACATTCTGATTCCACCCAACCAACTGGTGTAGGCCGTAATCCTTTGCTTAATGAGCATCTCCACCACCAGAAAGTAATCCAATGAGCATGAGTTTTTTGTCGATGTCACTTATGGGGAAAGATTGGTGAAGGGAGGATCCGAAATCTTACCGGTGACATCCTCTTTCCTGTGGCCTTCAAGGACACCATACTTACCACCATACCCACTGTGACCATGATGAACCCGAGGCAGTGCTGTGCGTCATGTCCAATAAGGTCTTAACGGATATCTCAAGAGCTCGAACAAGCTGGCTGGCCGAAATATTCTCCCATGAGCCCAGCGAAGATGCGGAAGATTGATTGAGGCTGTCAGAACCTGCAAAAAGCAAAAAACCAAAATGTTAAAATTTTGTTAAGGCAGAAACAGAAAAGCTGAAGGGCAGACGCGAGATTGAAGTTGTGAACTTCAGATGCGGAGTTGACCAATATAGAGTTGAACACGATCTGGTGTTAGACTTGTGTCCAAGATATAAGACGCGAGGTAGCCCAGACGCAGAGATCGCCACACCCGCGTTTGAGAAACAGGGGTTGCCACATCCATGTCCAGAGGTCCCAAAAGAGCTAGAATTCTCTTAAGTCAAGAACCTCAAACGCGAGCTTCATGTACAAAGCTCGCGTCTCAAGATCCAAGTACAGAGTTTATCACACTCGCGTTCAAAGGATTTGTGAGTTAGAGTTCAAAGTCAGTCAGCTCGCGCTTCATCAAGAAGTCTGAAAGACGCGACTTTCGAACACTGGCGCATTAATCAGATTTCATGAGAACATCAAGTGATCGAATTTCTTCAATGGAAAGGAAAACAGAAACTCAGTGGGACTGAGTATTTCATGGCGATAAATGGTTCCTACCCTGGGAAGAATTCTCTAAAAGTTGAACTTTACTCATCAAGGCGCGACCGTGAAAGCACTTAAAGTAATACTTTTTTATCTTGAAATCACTTGACAGTGATAATCTTTGGAGAAGATTAAAGGAAAGCATCGAGAGCTTTGAGTTCTTGCAGTTCATTGGAACACATCCCCTTGAAGGGAAGATAGACAAATCAAGACGAAAAACCTCAGAGCGCATGCTCTCAAAGGAAAACAGTCTAAATAATGGACTGTTAAGGGGGTAAGGCCTATTTATAGGCAAGCCATAAGCTTACAATTAATGGCATAAAAATCAAAGCCATCAGCCTTAATTCCCGCACGAACATCAAGTCCAATAAGGAGCTGACATATGGATTGCCATTCGGAAAACATCGAAGGACACAAGTTCCCAATCGTCAACACCGACTTGGCATTAAAAGATCCAACAAGATCTTTAAGACGGGCTGCATGCGACGCTTAGGAAGCTGCGTCAGGTGCAGACTCAAAGGTCGTGTCTACAAGTCCGCGACGTTTCATAGACCCGAGGAATGTGTCCTTTCATTCTTACTGAAGAGGCCATAACTGCGTCTCTTGAAGTGGTTCAGAGCCACGTCTCCTCAGCAAGCTGGGACCACCCTCCACTACTATTTAGGGTTGCGTCCTGAGTTCACACTCATTCACAAGACTTAAAAATTGCGTCCTAAAGTCTGCGTCCTTTCATGAACCTGAAAGTCATGTCTCCTTTATCAAGGACACAGGCTCACGCTTCAAGGGCGCGCCCTCTCATGGGATCAGAGTCGCGTCTCTATCGAGTCAGAGCCGCATCTCCACCAACTAGCTGAGACCCGTGCGTCATTCTTGAGGAGCCTAAAACCGCGTCTCCACTGTAGATGAAAGCCGTGTCTCAATCATGAACTCAGTACAGCCTGAGTTTATTAATCATGGTCATACCCTATCAAAATGACTAAAGGCTGCATTTCTATAAACAGTCAAGGAGGGCGACTATTAAAGTTGATTTCATCGAGGCATCAAAGAGTCTGAAAAAAATAAAGACGAGACAAAAATTTAACAATTTTTATTATTTGACTCGAAAATAATAAAAGTAAAACAAACACCCTTATTTGACAAAAGGAGTGTTACAAAAGGGAGAAGGAGGCTAATAATCCTGCTTTGCCAAAGAATGAATTTGTTCACGGAGGTGATGCATCTCGTGCTGACGTGCCCTTTCAGCTTCCACCAAAGCTTGGGCCCGCAACTTTTCCTCAGACAAAAATTTCTTTGTAGCCAGTTGTGCCTAAAAAGACTCCAACCTGGAGAAGTGAGCAGCAAGATCCTCTTGGACCAGCTTCTTGGGAGCCTCCGACTCTTCCAGTCTTTTTCGGGCAGCAGCAAGTTTTTGCTCGTTGACTCCAATCAAGGCTTGCGCCTTAGCAATAGTAATCTGAGCAGTGGCGATAACTTGCTCTGCACTTTGGATGATGACTTCAGATTCCTTCGAATCGCCAACCAATCTTTGGCAATCAGCTTGGAAGTGCTGGAGATGGCGGGCTTCTTCAGCTATTTGCTCGTCTATCTCTTTTCGCTCGTGTTTTTGAGCGGCGAGGAGCTTACTCAGTGTCGACCGAGCCTCATCCATTGAGCCAGCATGTTTGACCAGCACCAGGTACGCCCTAGCCTGTGAAGGACTCCCAGTGTGACTGAAGTTCTCGATCGATTCTCAAGAAGCATCGGGCAAACTCAAAGGAACTACCCCCGGAAAGGACCAAGTCGATACATGACCTCATGGAAGCAAAAAATTGTCGCACCATTTGACATGCTAGCTCATCCATGATGTCAGCTGGAGATAACCCTGCTGATGTACTCCCGGACCCCTTTCCATGACAGAACGAGAGACGAGAACCAATTCAACTTATGCAGGGGTGAGGCCGACAACAGGCTCGTCAGACACTGAGGTCGTCGCCAATACCTCCGGGATGGTTATTGTTGTTACAACTTTCACTGCAATAGAAGCAACAGCAAACTCCACGGCACTAGATTCACCGGCCAAAATTTGAACTGTGCTATCTTCTGCGCAAAGGCTTGCCGCAGGATCTTCCACTTGAGCTACCACAGTGCTCTCTGTAAACCATAACATTAAACATCAGTGGTAATGATGAGAAGGAGAGTATCCAACACGTCAGTATTCTCTTACCACGTTGAGGATCTGAAGATGACAAATCCCCGGGGTAAGCCATTTAGGGATGAGGGCTCCCTGACCTCGGCGGTTGCACCCTCGTGGGGCATCCTGGTAGAGGGAGCTTCGAGGCCTCCCGCTGGGCCAGCTCTTGGATCATCTCCTCAATATGAGAAGAAGTTGTGGCTTCACTACCGGCAGCCAGCCCTGTAAAAGAAAGTCAAACGGAAATGTTAGAACTCATTCCTAACTTGATGGGGAACCAGTTCAAGAGGACAAAGAAAATACCTTCAATAACGGTGATCTTTACTATCGGCGAAACCGTCACAGGGACGAACCCCTGTATCTCTTCCTCTGAGATGTGTGAAAATTTGCTTGTGTCAGGAAGAGCGGGTTCATCGCCAAAATCGACTTCCTCGCCAGAATAATATCCATGTTCTTCGAACGAGGAAGACGATAACTCAATACAGGAGGTCTCAGCGATCGAAACTTTACCATTGACTACCCAAGTAGTAGGGCTGGGTTCGATAACCTACGAGGTGGACATCAATACACTAGGAGACCCAGGCTGCTGCACCTCCGCCCTTCTCCCATGAGCTGAAGAAGGTCCAGGATGAGTCGAGACTCCCAGAATCTCAACATAATCCTTCCTCACCAAGTCAACTTCAGGTCGCTTGATCTCCTCATCTGTGACAGGTTCAATCGTGAGCTCCCCCTCCTCTAGGATCACGGGACCCCTGCTGCGCAGACCTCGGGAGCAAAGGACGGGGACTTCTTCCTCCTCTTCTTCTTCCTCACCATGCTCCTCAACACCAGGAGGAACTACATCGGGCATCGAAACTTTAGCCTCAGATTCCCTCCGGGCCTTCTTTGAGCTAGGTTCACCCTTGGAAGCAGAGCCACGGGAACGTTTGGCCACGGCCTGCTGACTCTTTCTAGTGGGTTGCCCCTTAGATGCTACTATCCTTGGCTCTATCCTGCCTCCCCTCCTGTTCCCCTCTCGGCTTCCTGATATTCGTTCATATCTCGCACGAGTTTGTTGGCTCCAACTTGGCTTTGTAAGACACCTTGATGCTCTTGATGCAAGAGGAATTTATTCCAAAATCAGACATCCTACTAGCAAGAAAATACCATGTGCAGAAATTGAGGCTGGTATGACAATTGGGCATATTGTGAGGCAGGCTGAAAATAGCTCTTATCCCTCCAGCTACACTATAGCACTACGCCCAAGCACCTTCAAATAAGTTTTCACTGAAGCAAAGGCTAGCGTGAGGGTTGCCGACATATAATTGATCATAGCTGAACTGTCGAGCAAAACGACTAGGCACATAAGGCTCGATCGTACATGAGTCACCTTCCCGAAAGATCAGATATCCAGGCCGAATATTGATCAACCACCAGAAAACTCCTGATGGCAGCCTTGTGAAGTCATCTGGTCCCGCAAGGTCGGCAAACTTATCCTCGTAAGAAGCACCGAAAATATCAGGGAAGCAACGGTCGAGCAGGTAATTTGAACTGTTCAGAATGGAATTCCGAACAAAGAACTATAGTAATGAGACCAGCTCGAATTCTTCATCCTCTGCACGAAGGGAACGAAGCCTTCAGAGGAAGGTGTAGCACCCCGTTCTCAGGATACGTACCCAGATACGTGTCCCAAATTTTTTTGACCGTATTGTTTAATTTTCTTTCAGTATTTGCTTTTGGGTTGTGATTACTTATGTTATTGTGTATCGGATCAGGATTCTCAGATCTAGAGTAAGCCTTAACCCGGACCGGGAACCCGATACTAGCTTGCTGCCAGATTTGACCTTTCTAGTAGTCCAATTTGACATATTTCAGTTTCAGACACTATTTTCTAATATTTTAGATTTTTCATGATTTTCTGAAATTTTTCAGAATTTTTCTACAAAATCTCCAAAACCGGTGTTGGTCGACATCGCTGACTATTTCTCAGATTTTTAGTTTTAAAACGGAATTGAATTTTTAAAATGGCTTTCACATTACTTCTTATAATTTCATTTTCTACCTAAATACATTTTTGAGATTTTTCTAAATTTATCAAAATTTGACCGATTCTAGTATCAGCTGGTTTCGCCGAAAGATTTTAAGATTTTTAATTTAAAAATTACCTTGAATTTCTTAAATCCGATTTCATCCAACACCTTAAAATAATATTTGATATTTTTTAGAATTTTTCAGAATGTTTCTGAAACAGTAAAATTTTCGCCCTATTAAAATAATATTATTTACCGACAATTTCTTTTCTTACTTTTTCCTTCTCTACTCCCCTACTTTATTCTCTCAGGTATTTTAATAAATTAATTATTTAATAATAAATTTTTTTACTATTTTCTTTACTTTTTTCTTATTTTTTCCTTTTCCTTTAATTTCCTTTCTTTTTCTTTCTTTTCTTTCTTCCCTTACTTTCCCAATGCTCTACTCCCCGCCGCCTGCAGCAGCTGCCTGTAGCCCCTCTCCCCCCATCCCATTCCATCGTCACTTCTCTTCTCTTCTATACTAAACCCTTCATCTTCCGTTTCCTTTTCATTCCAATTTCATTTTAACTCTGTAATATCCCCTGACTAATAACACTGTAATTCTATTTTTATAAATTTTATTTAGAGTTACTTATCATTATTGATCATCTATTATGTTCGTGTATATAAATACATGTGTTTGTATATATATTATAAGTTATATAATATTATAAATTAAATTGATTTATAACTCATCCTTTCCATTATTTTTTACAAATATTTTAAAGTTATTTTGGTAATAATAACTATTTTAATTATTAGTTATAGTTTATAGTTCTTATTGTTAATATCTATTTATTTGTATTAAGATATTTAAATCATTTTCCATAATGTTATTATTATGAATTGTTAACAATATCTATAATTATTGTTATTATTATGTCTTTGTCATTGCTTATCCCTATACTCATTTACCCCTTTAGCCTATTTCATGAACCATTAATCTTTTATCCATGTTCCTACCCGAAACCCATTAACCCAGTAGTTCAAATCTAAATCCTATCCATTCAATCCTATTTATAATTCTAATCTTAACTAAGAAATTAAATCCTAACTAACTAGATTCAAACCCTAACTAAACAAAAATCTAATCTAATCCTAATCCCACACGCTCCCCTGTCCTATGCAGAACCGCGCACGCTACAGCCCTTTCCCCTGTGCCTTTCTCCTCCCCGCTATGCAAGCACACCCTCCTGGGTTTCCCCATGCGTGCCCCTCAATGCTTCGCCGGTGAACTCTGTCGAATCCGTGGCAGCCTATCATCTCCAACCTTAGCCGCATCACCATAGTTCCCCCTCTCCGTTTGCCATGGCAGCGAGACTCCAGCGGAATCGACGGTGGAGGACGAGAAGAAGGTCGAGGAGGAGATAGATCAGATGCCGGGGATCCCGGTGGCGGTTGGGTTTCAGGGGTCCAGGAAGAAGCCTGGAGTGATTTTTGTGCTCGAAAGGGCATGCCTCGAGTACGCGAAAGTTGGAAAGACTTTCCAAATCCTGAACTCTGATGATCATGCCAACTTTCTGAAGAAGCAGAACAGGAATCCTGCTGATTACAGGCCTGATATCATACACAGGTTGGTGTGGTTTCCAATTATGTTCGATGTTTTTAAGTTGGAGCCACAATCAGGTTACTTTTCTGCACATGCCCTTGAATTTGGATAACACTTAATAGGCCACCTCCTGTGAATTTGTGGCCTGCTAAGTCTATTATTTCTTGACATCTATAGTTCGAGAGTATGCTGTTGACAATAAATTTTGGCTATGAATTCTCAATGGAAGCTCATGGTTCTTCCTGTTAACTAGATAGAATTATCTTCTCCTGGAGGCTCTTCAAAAATCTGCAGTACTGGATAAGCTTTCAGTTGTCCACTGGAATGTCTTGACGTGGAAGGTGCAATCATTTATATTACAACATTATCTTGGAGCCTTGAAAAATGTGCAAAGATTAACCAATACTGAACTCCAGCATCAGTATTCTTTTTTTTTTTTTTTTTTTTGCATTCTCTTTCATTGGATGATAGCCTGGAAATTGTGAGGGAGTACCTTATAGCTACTACCGCAAAGGATTGTAGCTTGATGATTAGATTTAAGCCAAGAGATGTTGGATCCACGTCAACTGAGTACAGTTCCATATCTCTCAAATCATGTAATTAGAGCTTTGACTACAAGTGTTTCGGACCCGTTACGGGAGATCCAGATACGTGCTCGTTGTGGACTCGACAAATTGGCGATTTGAAGATCCATGGGATGATCCGGAGATCCGTACCAGTCTGTGTGGCAAAGATCAAAAGGCGATTCGGTTCTGAAACTGCGTCATTTCAGGTGAGTGTTCTTTGTTTATTTATTGAGTATTTTAATATTATTTCATGTGAGTATTTTATCCTGTCTATTTCAATAAATATTATTTTGCATTTAAATAATTGTTCAAACTCAATTATGTTTCATGCATGTTAGTTACTAGTCCATGTCTACATGTATTAAATACAAAATAAATTATCTTGTGAATGTTTTTATCTCTTTTAATAAACCTTGCATAATATTCTTGATCCTGGACATCATGATACCCCTTGAAAACTTGATTGACTATATATGACATCTACCAGATAACTATTGTATTCATGTTATTGAAAGTTACTGGGAAAATATTGTCAGACTGTAACATATACATTGTTCTATTGTTCTATCGTTTACACGGTAATATTGTTCACATTATTATTATTACATTGATATTGTTATTGTCACCGTATCGTCCCAGTAATCGAAATAACATGGATATTAATTGTTATAAATAATAATATAATTGAACAACTTACACTGGGATTGGGGAAATTGATGGAGGAGACAACGTCTGTATTTTGGGTGGACCTAGGATATAGGTTGCGCAGCCGAGATACGGTTCCACTGCAGGGTTACGGGGGATGACTAACATCCCGTATTGTTCATATTATCATTGTTATTGACACATTGTTATTGTTATTGTTATTGTTATTGACTACCTAGCGGTAGGACCTGGTATCAGAGCCAGGTTCGACATAAAACGGACTTGATTCTTACCGATAACTTGAACGAGTTATAATTACACTGTAATATACATATATGATTCACACAATGATATTGAATCCACTTAGAATTGACTGTCCTCTCTTTGAAAATTCATCTCTTTAACCTTTCGATCTCTCTGATCGCACCCCTTCATTTAGAGTGATCTAAATTCTATCTTGATTCTATTCTTCTTCTGATTCTATCTTTCCTGATCTTATCATTTGAAACAGATTATCCCATTCTGAAGCCGAAACAGAGATCAGAGCGCGTAGCGGAATCGTGGTGTCCCAAAGAGCCAACATGGAAGCTTGTTTGTTTTCTCTCTTGATTTTTGATTCTTTTATCATTCTCCGCTTTATTGAAATTTCGAGGATGAAATTTTTATAAGGCGGGTAGAATGTAATATCCCCTGACTAATAACACTGTAATTCTATTTTTATAAATTTTATTTAGATTTACTTATCATTATTAATTATCTATTATATGCGTGCATATAAATACATGTGTTGTATATATATTATAAGTTATATAGTATTATAAATTAAATTGATTTATAACTCATCCTTTCCATTATTTTTTACAAATACTTTAAAGTTATTTTGGTAATAATCAATATTTTAATTATTAGTTATAGTTTATAGTTCTTATTGTTAATATCTATTTATTTGTATTAAGATATTTAAATCATTTTCCATAAATGCTATTATTATGAATTGTTAACAATATCTATAATTATTGTTAATTATTGTTATTATTATGTCTTTGTCATGCTTATCCCTATACCCATTTACCCCCTTTAGCCTATTTCATGACCCATTAATCTTTTATCCATGTTCCTACCTGAAACCCATTAGCCCACTAGTTCAAATCCAAATCCTATCCATTCAATCCTATTTATAATTCTAATCTTAACTAAGAAATTAAATCCTAACTAACTAGATTCAAATCCTAACTAAACAAATATCTAATCTAATCCTAATCCCACACGCTCCCCTGCCCTATTCAGAACCGCGCACGCAGCAGCCCTTTCCCCTGTGCCTTTCTCCTCCCCGCTATGCAAGCACACCCGCCTGGGTTTCCCCATGCGTGCCCCTCCATGCTTCGCCGGTGAACTCTGCCGAATCCGTGGCAGCCTATCATCTCCAACCTTAGCCTCATCACCATAGTTCCCCCTCTCTGTTTGCCATGGCGGCGAGACTCCAGCGGAATCGACGGTGGAGGACGAGAAGAAGGTCGAGGAGGAGATAGATCAGATGCCGGGGATCCCAGTGGCGGTTGGGTTTCAAGAGTCCAGGAAGAAGCCTGGCATGATTTTTGTGCTCGAAAGGGCATGCCTCGAGTACGCGAAAGTTAGAAAGACTTTCCAAATCCTGAACTCTGATGATCATGCCAACTTTCTGAAGAAGCAGAACAGGAATCCTACTGATTACAGGCCTGATATCATACAACAAGTTGGTGTGGTTTCCAATTATGTTCGATGTTTTTAAGTTGGAGCCACAATCAGGTTACTTTTCTGCACATGCCCTTGAATTTGGATAACACTTAATAGGCCACCTCCTGTGAATTTGTGGCCTGCTAAGTCTATTATTTCTTGACATCTATAGTTTGAGAGTATGCAGTTGACAATAAATTTTGGCTGTGAATTCTCAATGGAAGCTCATGGTTCTTCCTGTTAACTAGATAGAATTATCTTCTCCTGGAGGCTCTTCAGAAATCTGCAGTACTAGATAAGCTTTCAGCTGTCCAGAAACTGGAACGTCTTGACGTGGAAGGTGCAATTCATTTATATTACAACATTATCTTGGAGCCTTGCAAAATGTGCATAGATATAACCAATACTGAACTCCAGCATCAGCATTCTTTTTGTTTTTTTTTTGTATTCTCTTTCATTGGATGATAGCCTGGAAATTGTGAGGGAGTACCTTATAGCTACTACCGCAAAGGATTGTAGCCTGATGATTAGCTTTAGGCCAAGAGAAGTTGGATCCACGTCAACTGAGTACAGTTCCATATCTCTCAAATCATGTAATCAGAGCTTTAACTACAAGTGTTTCGGACCCGTTGGGACCCGTTACGGGAGATCCATATAGTGCTCGTTGTGGACTCGGCATACTGGCGATTTGAAGACCGCCCCATGGGATGATCCGGAGATTCATACCAATTTGTGTGGCGAAGATCAAAAGGCGATTCAGTTCCGAAACTTCGTCATTTCAGGTGAGTGTTCTTTGTTTATTTATTGAGTATTTCAATATTATTTCATGTGAGTATTTTATCCTGTCTATTTCAATAAATATTATTTTGTATTTAAATAATTGTTCAAACTCAATTATGTTTCATGCATGTTAGTACGGCACATGACAGACAGAAGAGTTGGGCAGATTCTAATAGAAAACCATTGGAGTTTCAGGTGGGAGAGCATGTGTTTCTGAAGATATCTCCGACCAAAAGAGTGATCAGATTTGGTGCACGTGGAAAGCTGAGTCCAAGGTATATAGGCCCGTTTGATATATTGAAGCGAGTAGGAGAAGTGGCCTACAAATTGGCACTGCCGCCATCACTAGAAGGAGTACACAATGTGTTCCATGTGTCACAACTGAGAAGATATATCAGGGACGAGAGCCATGTATTAGATTATTTAGAGTTGGACAGCCGGATTTGTCATATACTAAGCAACCAATGGCCATAATGGACAGAAGTGTCAAGATCCTGAAGAATCGGACCATCCCGTTGGTGCTAGTTTCGTGGAACAGGCATAGTCCAGGAGAAGCAACTTGGAAGCGGGAAGATGTCATTCATGACCATTACCCGCATCTATTCGAGCCTTGAGTGATAATTTTCTCATGAACTCCATCTCTTATCTTATCAATTCTTTATTTTCATGTTCATCTCCTTCCTTATAGAAATTTCGAGGACAAAATTTTGTTAGGTGGGTAGATTGTAGCACCCCGTTCCCGGGTTACGTATCCAGATACGTGTTCCAAATTTTTTCGACCATATTACTCAATTTTCTTTCAGTATTTTCTTTTCGGTTGTGATTACTTATTGTATATCGGATCTAGATTCTCAGATCTACAGTAAGCCCTGACCCAGACCGGGAACCTGATAATAGCCTGCTGCCTAATTTAACCTTTCTGATAGTCTGATTTGACCGATTTCAGTTTCAGATATTATTTTCTAATATTTAAATTTTTCATGATTTTTTGAAATTTTTCAGAATTTTTCTGCAAAATCTCCAAACCGATATCGGTCGGCATCGCTGACTGATTCCTGAATTTTAAGTTTTCAAACGGAATTGAATTTTCAAAAATGGCTCTCATATTACTTCTTAAAATTTTATTTTCTATCTAAATATATTTTTTGAGATTTTTCTAAATTTATTAAAATTTGACCGATTCTGGTGTCGGCTAGTATCGCTGGACGATTTCAGGATTTTTAATTTAAAAATTAGATTAAATTTATAGAATTTGATTTCACCGAACATCTTAAAATAATATTTCTATTTTGAGAATTTTTCGGAACGTTTCTGAAACAGTCAAATTTTCGCCCTATTAAAATAATAATATTATTTACCGACAATTTCTTTGCTTACTTTTTCCTTCTCTACTCCCCTACTTTATACTCTCAGATATTTTAATAAATTAATTATTTAATAATAATTTTTTTACTATTTTCTTTTCTTTTTCTTTATTTTTTCCTTTTCTTTTAATTTCCTTTCTTTTTCTTTCTTTTCTTTTCTTCCCCTTACTTTACCATGCTCTGCTCCCGCCGCCTGCAACAGCCTCCTGCAGCCCCTCTCCTGCCATCCCATTCCATTATCACTTCTCTTCTCTATTAAACCCTTCATCTTCCTTTTCTTCTTCATTCCAATTTCATTTTAACTCCTTCAACTAAACAAAAATCAAACCCACTCTCTTCAACTCCACCACCACCTCCACCATCACCACCACTGTCGTCGCCCCCCATAGCCGCCGGCCATCCACTCCCCCACACCCCCTCTCCACTCCTCCACCTCCTTCAACCTCCACCAACCACCCACCACTTCCAATTTCATCCAAACCCATCACCACCACCTCCCTTCCTCCTCCAAAATTCACCATCATCTCCATCAAATCCAACACTCTCACCACCCCATCATCACCTCCTCTTCCTCCTCTAACTCCCCACCACCTCTAAAAACCACCATAACCACCACAACCACCATCAATCACCACCACAAATAAACAAACCCCAACCAACATCAAACACCCCCACCTCCCACTCCTTCCCGGGCCAGGCGCCGCCCCCACCACCCTGGTGCCGCCGCCGTCCCCCCAGGACCGCCGGCAGGTGGCCGGCCGCCACCCCCCCCCCCACTTCCCTCCATTTTTTTCTTTCTTTTTTCTTTCTTTCTTTCTTCTTTCTTTCTTTTCTTTTCTCTTTCTTTTCCATAAATAAACCCACTTTTCTCACATCCCTAAAATACCCATCTCCTCATTCTCAAATTACTTCTCCATAATTACAATTAATACCCCTCCCCTTTAAATTCCTATTCCTTTTCTAAAAATACCCTATTTTCTCTCTCCTCCTACAACTTTCTCTCTCCTCTCTCCTCTCTCTCATTCCCTCTCTAAGAATTATATAAATATTTATATTTATATATTTTAATATATATTTATGGGCTAGTGGCTTGCTTGCAAAGGTTCGCGAATTTCTAAGATTTTAACCGGTATTTCATTCCGGTTTCAGGCGAGTGTTTATATTAAACTTAAAAATTACTACCCTTAATTTATTGCATGATATTGATATGTGGACATCTTATTATTACCGTAACATGCCTAACACTTGCTGATGTAGTATTTAGTACATGATTTCTTACTATACAAGCTTATAGATGATATTGTACTCGGTATTTACCCGACACTTGATATTTTATACTTGATGTATGATTTATGGCACCGGCACTTGCTATATTATATTTGATACCTGATCCACGGCACTTGATATCTGATACCGGCACTTGATATGTTATATTTGTTACCTGATCCACGGCACTTGATATTAGACACCGGTACTTGATATATGTTATACTTGTCACCTGATTCTGACCCCCGGTATATGACACATGCTAACCCTTACTTGATATGATTTCATGTGGTACAAGTACATTGACCTGACATCGTGACCCTTGACCGGACACTACCACCCCTGAACTTGTATTATATGGCATATTCATGACTATCACTTTTACGGGAACTTAGCATAATTATTATATTATTACCAGACATTTGGTACTCCTGACTCCTGTACTCCTGAACTCCTGTATACTTGAACCCCTGAAATAGGGAGGCTCCTGACATTACTCCTGATATTATACTCCTGTTGAACCCCGTAATAGGATAACCATGGATATTGGACTTTTATGAATACCCTGTGGACTTTATTATTTGACACACTGTTATATTTAAACAACTTACACCGGGACGGGAGAAATTTATGGGTATCGATATAGCTCCTGTGTTTATGGTGGCTACACATATGTTGTATAAATAATTCCTGTTGAATTCGACCTGGAGGCTACCATGCGCTTCCAAGGGGTGTACTGGCATCCCTACCCCCTTGCCTGCCTGCTGAGTGTGCTATAATCCCTAGGGTATATCCCTGTGGGTAACGGTGACACTTATTCCTGTTCGGGCATATACTAAGACCTTTGGGCATAAAGTAAGTCCTGGTATCTAGCGGTACATTCTGGCTCAGTATCGGATACTCCTGGACTGTTGTCCCGGGCATGCATGAGACCCATTCTAAACATGGTTCGTCGTTTCCCATCAATTTCCAATAACCACCCTCGCTTAACTTGTATGCGAAAGTATATGGTACGGGCCATATACCGAAACATACAAATTGAACGAGTCTTAATAATAACTTGATAATTGACTTCAGGAATTTTATTGTCATCTTCATATTTACCATTTATTGTTATTATTCCATGCTTGCTGATTTAATTACATGACATTTGACCTGCTACACTTGTTTTTTATTTCATGCCACATAAATTCTAATGTCATTTCATATTTCACTATTTATTGTGGTTATTTCATGCTTATTGATTTGGGTACATTATACTTGACCTGATGCACTCACTTTTATTTATACTTACCATTTGGGTTCCTCTTGCACTCGCTGGGTTGCCCACTAACAACTCTAAATTTGCTTGTCCAGATTTAGCAGCTTGGACCGAGGTGGACCCTTCAACTGAGGATTATGCCTACTTCGAGGAGAAGGCGAATCAGCCGTAACTTCATTCCGTCTTCCCCGCTCGCGAGATTCCCTCTTCCAGCTTGTGAGTCCTTATCTTTTGTACCCTGTAGTGTCTACTTTTTACTACCTGGTGATGTAATATTTTTATAATATTATATCACAATCTGTGATGACTGAGTACTTGTACTATTTTGTGTTAGAATATATAACACCACCTATTTCTGTACTCTGATCCCTGTATTATGTTGTATTGATGCTTAGCGTACATGCGTGATGGTACCATCGCCCTACATATGTACGTCGCAGTGGCATCCCCGTATCCGCAGGAGCGGGGCCCCACAGAAGGCACCACCGTCATCAGGATGGGCAGTGCATAACGTACCAGGCCATCAGGTACGTATATGGAAGCTTGATCCTGGGGTTAGGGGTCTTCACTTCTGGCCTTCCCTCCGAATCTACCACCGGCCTGCCCTGGGAGTCTACAATGGCCTCCACTTGGCACAGGCTTTTGATCAGAGCCCGTAATCTACTCTAAATTCCTGCTACCATCGCTGGAAGAAGAGCGATAGACTTCCCATAGGCAAGCAAGACCGCCGGGTACACCACATCGGCAACGATTACTTCATGCGGCAGGGTTGGCACCACACAACGCTTTAGCCACAGCATAAGGAAGCTCGCCAATAGAGCCCGGTCAGAAATGAGAACTCAGGCCTGGTGATAAAAACTTTCAAAAACTGTATCTGGTCTAAAAGTATCCTCATTCGACTCGGTAGTGTAAGAGCTTGTAGAGGCATTAATCCTCTCGGTAACTTTCTCGTCGGCGCAAGGAGCCAAACTAGTTACTAGGCTATCCTTTTCGTTTATGCCGTTGAACAAATAGCTCGCCTAGGACATCTGCTTGACACCTTTGTTCCTCCAAGAGGATATCTGCCTGTAGATATGAAGTGGCACAACACTTCTCAATATGTCTTGTATAGCTGAGGGTCCTCTTTCCTCAAGAGATGAAGCTCCTCAGAAGTAGGGACGTATTCTTCATAAGGGGCTTCTCCCATAACTAGCTCCGAGACTTCATATACCTCATGAAGAGCGAGCCTCATCTCTCCGACTGAGGTAAAAATATGCCTGTCAGAGGATTATAATGTTCCAAGATGTCATAAAAATTGTGGGAACTCTATGGGAGACCATATTGTATGGCCCTAACCGAATGGTATAACCCCACCTGTTGCAGTAGAATTCCGAGCTTGACAAGAACTAATCTAACCATTCTACCCCCACCATGATTCGTCGGTAGAATGGACCTACCCGAGCGGATGAAAGTCAACGGGAAAATCACCCCTAACTTTCAAAAACTGATTGATGAAGATGGCAGCAAGCTGAGGGGTTTCTCCTTTCAGATATTCAGGCATGACTAACCGGGGAAATAAACTGAACACATCTTTCCCATGGCCAGCAGGGTATACTTCTTTGGCACCTAATCTGCCGAGAGACAAGCCAGAGACAAACCGCGAAAGATCCCACTCCATCGTATGATGAACAGACTTATGATGAAGATAGGACAAGGGATACATCCTATCCATGTTGGGAAGAAAGAACCTCCTGTCGCTTATCTGACGGAGCCACTTATAATCTCCGTCATACAGGATCCTATCATCCTCTTCAATGGCGTCACCAAAGAAAAAACCAGGCTTCTTTAGCAGAGTACGGGAATCCGACTCAAACTGGCCATCAGAAATAATCTTTCGGAGCGTCAACATACTGGCCTTGATGATCCTCTCCTTCGGCTCCTTTGATTTTCCTGTAGTTACAGGAGCAGTCCTCAGGAGCACAAAGGTTAAATTACGATCAGCATCACCTACGTGTCCAAAGTGACACTTCTTGGACAAGGTGAAGGAAGAGTATCGCACTGCAATGAAGAAGACACTTAGTCAGAAATCTAAAAGAAAATGGCTAAGTGTTTGAAATTCAAACACAAGAGTGAATCCATATGCGAAAATCTGCATCTAAAAAAATATGAGGCTTGCATGGACCGTATTTCAAAGTCCATAACTTAGAAATTTTTCTAAGTGTCGGACTCAGATGCGAGAATCAGTGAAACCCGTGCCTGATCTTAAAAGACGTGATGATCACATGAAGTCTGCGTCTGAGCTTCCATACTTAGAAAAAAATTCTGAGAATTGAGTTCAAAACGCAGGGCGCAATGAGGCCCACATTCAACAAATAGAGACGGACTCAAATTATTGAAGCGAATGCGCGGAGGTCGTCAAACCCGCGTCTTTCTTACAAATTCAAGAGCCACGTCTGAAAATCAAATACGAGCATGAGCCTCGCATTGGCGGTTCACATTCAAAAGAGACTTAAGAGTTAAGAGAACTCTTTAAACCTCTTCAATGGCGAAAATCAGATCAGATGGTTTTACTACCTAAAATGGGGGCCTCCTGCGTGGAAGGACCGCCCATTTGAATCTCCAGAGTGACAGCGCTCGAGGACGAGGAAGCAGGTTTAGTCTTCGGTGCCATTTCGACCGTGAAATCGGTGTTGAAAACGATGAAATGGAAAAAGCTTTACGCTTTTCTTAACCCTCGATATAAAGCTCAGTGAAGAAGAAGAGTCTAATGATGACTCTTGAAAGACTGTTGTCTTTTATAGGCACAGTGATCCGCAGAGATATGCGGCGCGTGTCTCGAGGCCTAATCCTCGCCCGACGCCTGGCATGCATCTTAAATGGACGTGAATTTCACGTGTTAAAGGAAGGATGTCCCCTCCACTCCGCCGGACACGTGGCAACGCGCCCAGAATGTGAGACTCGCGTTTAACAAAGTCGCGTCCTTCTAAATATCGCGTCTCTTCAGCAAGGCCAAAGCTGTGTCTAGTCAACAGAATAAAGCTGCGTCTTCACTTCAAAGCTGCGTCCCTCCAGAGGCCGCATTTTTTCAGCATAGTAATAGATGTGTCCCCACTCTGAGTAAGGACTGCGTCTCTAGAGTAATATGACCCCTGCGTCTACAAGACTTGCATTCAGTCTTTACTTCTACAATCAGTTCAATAGTACACTGGCACAAGCAGGCGACTGTTTACCCTTGATTTAACAGTACACCAACAAACAGCTCAGAGCACTGAGGAGGTCGAGACTGCATATCTAGACACTTACCACGATCATCTCTGGTGGCTTCAAAGGATTTTACAGTACAGTCACGAAGATCACATTTCAGACAGGATCAAGCTCAGGGCATCCCAAATGATTGTCAGCCAATCATGAGGAGTATTAATCCAACCAATATCCAAAGTATTTTGAAATCCATCCCAGTCAACCGTGGAATAGCGAAAACTTTGGAGAAGATTCTGTAGACTATCCCAAAAACACTGAGGATAAGTCATCAAAAAACAGAGTTCAAAACTCCAGATGCAGGGCTAATTATAGCTACTCGTATAATGCCAAGGCGCAAGGCTTGAAGACTGCGCCTCAACATCAGTACAGTACCAAGACGCGAGGGTTGAAACCGCGTCTCAACTGCTCCGTAATAACCAAGACGCAAGAGCTTGAAGCCAGTGTCCTTACATCAGTATAGTTTCAAGACGCAGAGGCTGAAGTTCGCGTCTGGTAGAGTTCGAAACTCGCGTCCAATAAGGTTCAAAGTCAACGATAAAATGCGAGGCTCAAAGCCCGCGTCTCAGTTATAACTGCCCCTATTACTGGGTCAATTACTGCCCACGAAATGAGAGAGTTAACCCCCATTATGGAGTATTTTTAGGGGACACTTTTACCCCTGAAATCTGTATAAATAACCCAGTTTGCTATGGAAGAGGGGTCGGAAAATTTTGGTCAGAAGAACTTCGGTTGTAAGCCTTAGAAGGAGCAGAATCTCCAGCTAAAAGAAAGAGAGTTCAATTCTTCTAACAACTTACTGCGTACAACTTTGTTCTTGCTTGTAGTCTCTTTGAGTCTTGTTGGACAGAAGCTGTGTTACTTTGTCCACCATCCAAAGAGAAGATTCCCAAGAGGTCTTGACATTCACCCGGTCAACGGAAAATAAGATTCACTTTCCATCGTCATATCAAGAACCCAGCGCTAAACAAAGGGGAGATTTGAGCTTGAATATCTTCCCTCTCATGTAATCAGATTATTGATCCGTTGTAATTTTCTTTACAATCAAATAAAGAATTTACACGCGCCTTCAATTTTTTCACCAAACAATACCCCAACCTGAATGCGTAGCTCTTGTATTCACGAATGCAACGATTCAAAAATTATGTGAATTCGACTCTAAATGGCCGAGATATCACCCGAATACCCACGAATCATGTTTCAGAGTTAGATATATAATATTTAAACATGTTTAGGGGGCAACTGGTAATTTTTTAGGTCTCAAATATAATTATTTGTTCATCAAGGGGCTCAAGTAAATTTTACCTTTATTTATTATATTTATAGGTCGAGTCGGGTCGGGTTCATAATGGCTTCGGTTTTGCTTTGAAAACCACTTCAAATACCCAATATGGGTTTTCCTTCCTCAACAAACACCGAACAGCAGCAGCCTCGTGCACCGCTTGGCCACTGTACTTCCGTACTCTAATTCTTATCCTGTACAGATATTTAGTATATATATTTGAGAGCATTTGTGTGTTGCATATATACGTCGCAATAATATCTCTGTACCCTCGGGATCGGAGTGTTACATACACCTTCTTCTCTAAGGAGAAGAGGGGGTCGCACCTTTAATCCTCAGAGCACAAACCGCACATACACCCAGCCACCACTTACCGCAGTACACTGACAATTTTCCTATATCGATTCTCTTTATTATCAACTACTGATTCTAACGCCCGAGAGTTTTAAACCAGCACCACACTGATGCTCCTAACTTAAAATTTGTCTTCTTTCTCTCTATGTTCTGATTGGTTTAGTCAGAGCGGTCTACTTGTTTGTGACGAAATTATATCCACCGCACTACCCGTATTCAAGTCTTCCATAAGTAGTAAAGAAAGAAAAGGACATACATGTCCACATCTTTTTGTATTTTAATTGATGACGCAGATGATATTGAAAGACACATTCTGAGGGATATTCTTTGTTGGCAAACATGCCTAGAAATATATTCCCAGGGAATATTCTTCCCAGTCCCTGCATGTAACCGGTCTCACGTTCCGTTGTCAACTTTTTACAGGATTCAAATCTTGCTTGATTAGACCTTTGTTTTGTTGTCTTTCTGTAGCTTTCATTATAGTTTTACTGTTCTGATCCTTCTTATTTCTGAACGTAGGAAATATTATCGTGTTGTTTATTTTTATTTTTCATATGCTTGTTTAAATGATTCGCCTATATTTAAATAGTAGAATCATTAGATTCACTGCGACCTTTGCAAGTGAAACAGACGACTAAACTCCACTTTCTCTCAGAGGGTGTTAGGATGGGTGCAAGTGGGTTGCAAGTGCAAGTTTTACTTGCACCCAATTGACTCGAATACTTGAATTGTAAAACTCATCTGTAGTTGCAATTTGTCTGATAAATCTTAATTGCAGTCTAAACAGTTAATTTTGTGACTTATTTGCAGACTCACTTGCAAAGTCAATTTGCAGACCTATTTGCAACATTTTTTTTAACTAATATATTTATAATTTTAAATTAGTAGATGAATTTATTTAAGGAAAATCCCGTTACAGCCACCTATCTTGCTTAATAATTAGAAGAAAAAAATTTAGCTTAATTTTTTCGCTAAAGCCTCATCCATGTCAGCATAAATTGATTCCTCCCAACCATCACTTTTTTATATATTTCCGTTTCCTATTTTACTCTTCCCCAGCTCCCTACGTTACTCTCCCCTCAACTTTGATCTCGACTCACAATAATTCGTGAGTCAACCTTTTATAGATTTCATTTGTTCGTGCTCGCGATGAGTTTTGTTTGTATTTGTGATCGATACGTTTTCTAAATCTGAAAAGCATTCGGCATGAATCGGTTATCGGTGAAAGGAGGTGTACAGATGATGGCGGTGCTGACATGAGGATTGTGTTGGATGTATTGGAGGGAAAACTTGAGTTTCCCTCTATTTGCCTTTGTTTTAGTCCCACATTGGATAGGAGATGGGAGGTTAGGTGGTATATATACCAAAACCTCTCATGCCTATTGTTATGAGTGTTGGGCCATGGGCCACATCCCCACATGCGCGCACACGCGCCAAACCGACCCGGGTCGGGCCGGGTGCGGGTGGCGCGCGCCAACGACCTGCGGACACGAATGCAGTTCGATTCAGGGGCTTGTTGGACCTGCTACATTTTGTTTTTTATTTTTAATTTTGATTTAAAATTCTGTTATGATTTTTTCGGGATTTTCGATTCAGTTTTGACCCACTCTCCCACTCTCCGGATCTGCTCGCGAACTGCACGATCGTGTGCAGATTTGGAGCGGGTCTGTTGTAACAGCTGAACTCCGAGAATCTATAAATAGCTTCTCGCAGTTCAGACTGTTACCTGCACAAAACTTACAATCTCCTTCTCCCTCCTCCAAAATTCTTCCTTACAAAATTCTGTTCGGGTTTTGGTGATTTCTCCGGCGAATTTTATTACATACGGGCAGCGCATTTCCATCTGAGCAGAGGCCTAGCTCTTCGTCCGGGGCTGGGTGCTGGTGATCTACTGGGGGAGCTTTTACCGCTAGGAGAGGAGGCTATTATAAGGTCCGGACGAGGGACCGGCCATCTATCTTCTAGGGCAGTGCTTTGGCACGACTGTCACCCCAGGCCAGCTTTTTGCTTTCTTTAAATTCTTTATTTTAGTTGCATGCTTAGGACAAGTAATTATTAAATTCAAGAATCTATATTTGTTGCATGTTATAATTCCGGAAAATATCCTACAGTCTAGAAGATAGATCATTGATAAATTCTTGCAATTAATTTAGAGAATTATTTCATGCAATATAGTTACTTGTCTATTTTATGCAATTGATAATTTTCTTGCAATTAAAATAAAAAACAGTCCCTGCAAGTAAAGATAATTATTTAAAAACAATTAGATATAAAAAGAAAAAAAAATTATTTGCTCTAATTATTATAAGGCAAAATTCTTAATATAAGATCCTAGAAAATCTAAATAACTTTATTCTTTACAACTTTATATTTAGTAATTATTATAAGGCAAAATTCTTTTCATTACAAACTTTAATCATTTGTTTTCATTACAACATCTTATTATTTTGTTACAAAAGAAATTTATTTTATTTAAATCTTGTCATATTTATAAACTCATATTACAAGAATTTTCATACATTCATTAGTTAATTAATTGTTTATTTCTGCTATATTAGTTAACTAAAATAGAATTGTCTAAATTCTTGCAATTATCTAATCCCTTCTAGTTTATAATTGCATAGTTTAATTGTCTTTTGTTAATTAATTCCTGCTAGTTCATTTCTGAAATTTTATTGGACTTATTGATTAGAAATTTAGAGGTACATCAGTTTAAAAAATTGAAATAACCTTTAGAAATCATTATTGTTATAATTTTGAATTAGGAAATTAAAAGGACAAGTTTATATCTTGTATCTTGTTATATTTTACTTGAATTATTTGGCACATAATTAAAGAAGGATCTTACACTATTTATTTTGCAAACCCTAATCTAAAAGCTACCAACATAAACTAAATTCTGACATTATTAAAATAATTTTGGAATACAGAATTCAGGTAGCACATCCCGTCACTATGGAAAACTCTGATCATTACAAGGGTGTCAAACCGGAGAAATTCTCCGGCACATACTTTAAGAGATGGGTAAACCAGATGAAGTACTGGTTAACCACTTTAGGTCTCATATCAGCCATAGATGACTTCATTCCTGCACCTTCTCCTAAACCTTCATCTGTTGGATCTTCTCCTGTTGAAACACCTCCTACAACTCCTTCCTCCTACATCTATTTGAAACCTGAGGAAATTGACTACCATTGTCTCCATAGAATTCTTAGTGCACTCTCTGATAGTCTATATGACATTTATTATGAATATAAGAGTGCTAAAGAACTATGGACAGCTCTCGAAGATGAATATGGCCTCGATGATGCTGGAATCGAAAGATTCACCTCCTCCTCCTTCAATAAATTCATGATGACCGATAGTAAACCTATCAATGATCAACTTCATGAATTTCAAGACTATATCCGACACCTTCAATCGAAAGGAAATCAATTCTCCGATGATTACAAGGTGTCTTGTCTTATTGACAAACTCCCTCCTTCCTGGTCAACCTTTGCTGGAGACCTCCGTCACAAGCAAGGTGACCTAACTCTTGTTCAAGCCCTAAAAGCGATTCGCATAGAAGATCAGCATAGGCAAAACTCTAAAACCAAGTCAGAAATGAAAGCTAAAGTGAACTTGGTGGAGGATAAGCCTAAGCGAAAATTTATGAATCCCAAGGGCAAAAAGTTCAAAAAACCCAATCATTTTCATTCTTCTCCCCATGCAAATTCTTCTTCTTTCAAACCTTCTCAATCTTCCTCCTTCAAACCCAAAACCTTTGGCCAGAAGTCTGATGGAAGATTCTGCTACATCTGCGGAAGAACGAATCACATGGCATCTCAATGTTTCAACCAGAAGAAAGAACCTGTCAAAGCTCAACCAAGAGGAAATGGAGGAAATGGCGGACACAAGGTCAACATGGTGGAACTGGACTCCAATTCCTTTATGTTAGATTCTTCTCTTCCTATTGTCAACTCTATCACCTTCTCCTCGAACTGGTGGTTAGACTCAGGAGCCAATATTCACATTTGTACTGATCGCTCCTGGTTTAAATCCTATCAGGAACAACGTGGAGGAAGCGTGAGCCTGGCAGATGACTCCACTAGAGAGATAAAGGGAACTGGACGTATTGATCTCAGAATGACCTCAGGGAAAATTCTGACTCTTCAAGGCGTCCTGCATGTACCTACACTTCGGAGAAATCTGATCAGCGAGTCTTCACTTCTTAGAGCTGGCTATAGGATTGTCAAAGAATCCAATAAATTTGTAATCTCCAAGTCAAATATCTTCATTGGATAAGGCTTTGTTTGTGATGGTCTTTTTCGTCTCAATGTAATAAATTCTTCTGATAATAAAATTTCAATTCCTATTGCCTTGAATATTGAGTCTTCTGATATATGGCATGGAAGATTGGGACATGTCAAATTTAATTCTATCAAGAAAATGATTAACTTGAATCTCATTCCTAAATCTTCTTTTGACACATCTTCTAGATGTGAAATCTGTGTTCAGGGTAAGAATACCCGGAAATCATTTCCTTCTATCACAAGGACATTTGAACCCCTCGAGCTTATTCATAGTGATGTGTGTGACTCAAACAGAGTTCTCACCCGAGGCGGTAGAAGATACTTTGTGACATTTATTGATGACTACTCCAAATTCTGTCACACCTATCTTCTCAAATTCAAGGATGAAGTCCTCGATTGGTTTAAGGTGTATAAAGCCGAAGCTGAGAACCAACGTGAAAAGAAGATCAAAATTCTAAGATCTGATCGTGGGGGGAGTATACCTCAAATGATATGACAGAATTCTGCCAAGAACATGGCATTATTCATGAGGTAACTGCTCCCTACACACCTCAATCCAACGGTGTAGCTGAAAGAAAAAACAGAACACTGATGGACATGGTGAATTGCATGTTACTCAGCTCAGGTGCACCTGAAAATCTTTGGGGTGAAGCTCTCCTTTCTGCCTGTTTTATACTCAATAGGGTTCCCCAAAGAGACTCCGACGTTACTCCATATGAACGTTGGAAAGGGAGAACTCCTAACATTCAATTCTTCAAAGTTTGGGGTTGCCTGGCTAAGGTTTCAATACCGGAACCGAAGAAAAGGAAAATCGGCCCCAAGACTGTTGATGCTATCTTTATCGGGTATGCACTAGATAGCAATGTTAACCGATTTCTAGTCGTTAACTCTGAGATCAGTGAAATATCCAACAACACCATCATTGAAGCTAGGGATGCTGTTTACTTTGAAAACATCTTTCCTTTCAAGTCTAGAATCCCTAGTGATCCTTCTTGCACTCCTTCTATCTCTGATATCCCTTCTTCTAGTTCTGCTCCTGTAACTGATTCTGAACCTAGAAGGAGCAAAAGAACAAGAACTCTTATATCCTTCGGTGAGGACTTCTTCACCTATCTTGTAGAAGGTGATCCTAACTCTTTCAAGGAAGCAATGGACTCTTTTGAATCTCCTTTCTGGAAAGAAGCCATTGACAGTGAGATCAAGTCCATAATGGAGAATAACACTTAGATTCTCACTGACCTTCCTCCAGGATGCAAACCTATAGGTTGTAAATGGATCTTCAAGAAGAAACTCCGACCTGATGGCACTGTCGACAAATATAAAGCAAGATTAGTTGCCAAGGGTTTCACCCAACAAAAGGGTATTGACTTCTTTGACACATATTCTCCTATTGCCAGGATCTCCTCTATCAGAATCCTTCTAGCACTTGCATCAATTCATAACATGTTCATTCACCAAATGGATGTCAAGACTGCCTTCCTGAATGGCGATCTTGAAGAAGAAATCTATATGGACCAACCAGAAGGATTCATTGCCAAGGGATAAGAAAACAAAGTGTGCAAACTTGTGAAGTCATTGTATGGACTTAAACAAGCACCTAAACAATGGCATCAAAAGTTTAACAAAGTTATTGCACAATTTGGATTCATTATCCATGAACATGACAAGTGCATATACTCTAAGAACTTTGGCAATGAGTATATTATTCTTTGTCTATATGTAGATGATATTCTTATCCTTGGAACTTCTCTTAATGCAATCCAAAGAGTAAAGGATTATCTTTCCCAAAACTTTGATATGAAGGATCTAGGTCCTGCTGATATGATATTGGGAATGAAAATATCCAAAACCTCTAATGGAATTTCCTTGAGTCTAGCTCATAGCATTGAAAGAATGCTTCATAAATTTGATTTCTATAACTCTAAACCTATTTCTACACCCTATGATTCTTCAATTGCTTTGAAAAAGAATATGGGTGAGCCTGTGTCTCAACTGAAATACTCTCAATTAATAGGTTCACTTCTCTACATTTCCAACAGGACAAGGCCTGACATCTCTTATACTGTAGGTAGATTGAGTAGATATACTAGTAACCCCAGTAGAGAACACTGGACTGCACTAGAGAGAGTTTTCAGATATCTTAGAGGCACAATTGGCTATTGTCTGACTTACACTGGATACCCTGATGTTATGGAAGGTTATAGTAATGCAAACTGGGTCACTGATTCTAACAGTGTTAAGTCTACTACCGGATATGTATTCATGTTCGGTGGTGCTGCTGTGTCCTGGAAATCCTGCAAACAAACAGTGATTGCCAGGAGCACCATGGAGTCCGAGCTCATTGCTCTGGACACAACTTGCTCTGAAGCTGAATGGTTAAAGGATCTTTTATCTGAATTCTCTATCGTGCCTAAACCCATACTTCCAATCTCTGTTCATACTGATTCAAGATCCACCATTGAGATTCTAAAGCAAGATAATGCCAATAAGAAGATGAACAGACATATTCAAATCAGACTTAAGTCTGTTCAGCGCCTATTGGGCATAGTTGTGCTTCTGGACTTTGTAAAGTCCGAGAAGAATATTGCTGACCCATTGACAAAGGGTCTTTCTAGGAGTGTGGTCCTAGAATCATCGAGGGAGATGGGGTTAAGCCCATAGTAGAGTTCACCGACAGCGGGAACCCAACCTACTTGATTGGGAGTTGATTCCATGAAAGAGGTTCAATGTGGTAGGAACAAGCTGGACTGGTGATACTCGTGTGGAGCATCGACCCGGATATGTTTATATCGTGTATGTAGCATTGTAGCTACTACCCCTTCTCTATGGTGACGATGCTCTTATAATACAGCTAGGTAAGGATGAGTTTGACTCTTAATAAGTCCAACGCATGTAGTGTGGAGGGTATACTATCCAGCTGTAGTACCCTTAGAGGACTTACCTACGTGAGAGGAACCGTGATGGCCGCGGTTGGGGGGGCAGGGCTGACCCTAAAAACTCTCATGAGTCGGTTATTGTGAGCATGACCTTTAACGCTCAACCCGCTCGCTCAATAGATGGAGACTTACTGTGTGTGTATTCTATCAATATCTGGTAAAAGAGGCTAGTTCCAGGCGTAGTCCACTATGTCTCTCAGATGGCGATGAATTCACTAAGGAAGGTTCCAGGCGTAGTCCACCTGTCCCGAATTCACAATATGATGTTGCCCGATTTCACTCGTGTTTTATGATCTGGTGATTTGATTGTCATTTATTATTGATTTGTTTTATCCTCTCTGAAACTCAAGTTTTGGGGGGGACTGTTGGATGTATTGGAGGGAAAACTTGAGTTTCCCTCTATTTGCCTTTGTTTTTAGTCCCACATTGGATAGGAGATGGGAGGTTAGGTGGTATATATACCAAAACCTCTCATGCCTATTGTTATGAGTGTTGGGCCATGGGCCACATCCCCACACGCGCGCACACGCGCCGAACCGACCCGGGCCGGGCCGGGTGCGGGTGGCGCGCGCCCACGACCTGCGGACACGAATGCAGTTCGATTCAGGGGCTTGTTGGACCTGCTACATTTTGTTTTTTATTTTTAATTTGATTTAAAATTCTGTTATGATTTTTTCGGGATTTTCGATTCAGTTTTGACCCACTCTCCCACTCTCCGGATCTGCTCGCGAACTGCACGATCGTGTGCAGATTTGGAGCGGGTCTGTTGTAACAGCTGAACTCCGAGAATCTATAAATAGCTTCTCGCAGTTCAGACTGTTACCTGCACAAAACTTACAGTCTCCTTCTCCCTCCTCCAAAATTCTTCCTTACAAAATTCTGTTCGGGTTTTGGTGATTTCTCCGGCGAATTTTATTACATACGGGCAGCGCATTTCCATCTGAGCAGAGGCCTAGCTCTTCGTCGGGGCTGGGTGCTGGTGATCTACCGGGGGAGCTTTTACCGCTAGGAGAGGAGGCTATTCTAAGGTCCGGACGAGGGACCGGCCATCTATCTTCTAGGGCAGTGCTTTGGCACGACTGTCACCCCAGGCCAGCTTTTTTGCTTTCTTTAAATTCTTTATTTTAGTTGCATGCTTAGGACAAGTAATTATTAAATTCAAGAATCTATATTTGTTGCATGTTATAATTCCGGAAAATATCCTACAGATTGCGACTCATGATCATAATCCTCTGTGAGGACTGCCACTATGATCGTAGCTCTTTAATGAAGACTCAAAAAAAAAGAAATTTTTATGTGGACTGTAATTATTGACGCAATCATAATAAAGATGACTGCGATCATGGTCGTAATCCAACAAAAATGCAGAAACATAATATTTTTGTGAGCACTGTGATCATGGTTGTTGTCCTAATAAAGAGGATTGTGATCAGGATTACAGTCCTATAAAAACTCAAAAATATGTCATTTTTGTGAGGACTCCCAGTTCTTAAAGACTTAAAAACATGTACTAATAAAGAGGACTGCGATCATGACCGTAGCCCTCAGAAATAGGGCACTTTTGTGAAGATTATGATCATAATCACAGTCATCAGAAATCAGGCATTTTTGTGAGGACTGAGATCATGATTGCAGTCCTCAGAAATCGGATTTTTTTTAGGGGGGACTACGAACATGGTCGCGTCCACTACCAGCAGTCTGCAATTTTGAAGCGGTCCATTTTTTTAGAGCAAATACTGTGGGGTATTTGCGTCTTTGCCGTTGAGGAGCGCTTTTACGCTTTACACGTGGACACACGTGGTTGGTTTTAAAGAAAAGGTAGTTGAAGCAAATAAACTTATGAAGTTAAGTTTTTTTCTTAATTACAGTTTGACATAGGGGCTGTAGTGAAATCTCTTTTTTTATTAATTATTAGATTAATTTTTATTAGGTTAAAGGTTTTTAATATTAAATTAATATTTTTAATTATTAGATTAATCTATTTATATTATTATATTAAAGGTTAGAGCTTTTTTATTATTAAATTAATATTTTCAATTATTGTATTAATCATTTTTATTATTAGATTAGTTTTTATTATTATTAGATTAATGTTTTTTGTTAGTAGACTAATACTTTTTAAGTATCATATTAATTTTTTTTTATGATTACTAGATTAATATTTTTTAGTAGATTAACCTTTTTAGTTATTTGATTAATATTTTTTATTAGTAGATTAATATTTTAATTATTAGAAGTCTTTTATTAGGTTAAAGTTTTTATTATTAAATTAATAATTTTTAGTTATTAGATTAATCTTTTTATTATTGGATTAGTATTTTTTAGTAGATTTTTTTATTAACAGATTATTTTTTATTAGCGTATTAATATTTTTATTAGTAGATTATTTTTTTAATATTAGATTTTTATGCATAAATTATTTTTTTATTATTAAATTTAGTAATATTTAATATATTCAATCATTAAATTAATATTTTAAAATATTAGATTAATATTTTTCTAATATTAGTTTAAAGTCTTTATTAATAAATACTTTTTTAAATATTAAATTAAAAAATTATTAATAATTTTTTATTTAAAATCATTTTGGTTCAAGTCAGACTTGCATTTGCACTCACCCAACCACCCTCTCAGAGAAAAAAAAAAAAAAAAGAAAAAGGACCTAAATCGACGTCAATTTCAAAATTTAGAGACTAACAGATGGAAATCAAATTGACTCCCCTAAACCACCAACAAGTAAAAGAAGAGCCAAAGATCAAGACAATGTTATTAGATTTTTGTTCATTTGTCTGATTCCATAATCCTCTATTTTCTCCTATGTTTCTAGGGTAGAAAATAGGGCTAGATGCAACAAAAAAAGATCCAAAATGATGAGTGTTCAATAATTAACAACATACTCATAGCCGTTGAAGCTTAACATAACAATAAGAAGAAATTGAATTACAAATATTTTCAGATTCGAAATCCAGAGTACAATCATTATTTGGATTGTTAAAATATAAATACTTCAACCCTAATTTTAACTTCGGAGTTTAAGTACAGTGACATTAAGTTTAATATGATATCAGAGTAAATCAGCTTCAAATCCTATTGAGCGTGTATTTAAAAAGCGAATTTAAAGCAAAAAATACCACCACCACGAGAAGCCAAGCTTCGGCTCATAAAAAAGACGCTCCACCAGGAGAGTGTTAAAATACAAACACCTCAATCTTCATTTTAATTTCAAGATTTAGAGAAGTGGCAGAGACTTTAATTGAATCTTTAAATACTTTTAGGATTCAAATATTGTTTATTTATCCGAGGTATCTGCAAATGAATGCATTGCTGTTCAAATTTTATGTGAGTTGGATTTAGCGTGCCGTCGCATATCATTCCTATAACGGATAGGGTCGGTTATAAGTTCTTCACGGTCTCAAATTCAAACCCTGTTGTCTGCGAACATTTGATTTTTCGACGTCGGCGGCTGGACAGGTTCTGAGTTTGCTCTCTACAGACGCCGGATATAAACCCCAACCTCTAACCCTTCAACTTTTGTAAAGAATTTAAGTTGATAAATCCCTTAATTAAGACAAGAATTTTCAAGAACTGACACAATCCATACCTCTGGAAGTTCACATGAAATATATATGTTAGAGATGCTAAAAGTATTGTCAATTACTTTATGGGCCAGAGGCCCAAAGAGGTTTCTGTGTTGGATATATTTTCTTCTACTTTCAAGACTTTTCATGGGCTTAAGTCCATGCCGTATTGTCCTGCCATCTGGCAGGGTGGGCTTAATTTCATAAACCACTTGAAATTTCCTGATTTTAAAAATCATCTTAAACTTTGAAAACTACAGTAAATTATCAAGAATTGTACCTTTTATGGAAGCTTTGTGAAAAATTCAAAGGATTTTATGAAAGTTTATGTAGTTACTTATTTTCTTTAAAGATTTTGATGTTTTTTTAAATAGAGTGAATTTCATGGTAATTCTAAATGAAGCAGACTGGCCACTTATTACTTCTCAAAAATTTAATCACTTATCAACTGTTGAAATAAGTCTGTTAGTCTTTGGGGACGGACTTGTTTTATTTTTTTCTTTTTCCTTTATTATAAATCTGAAATTGTTAGAAAAAATTTCTTAAATCTAAATTTGATATTATTGTTCAATAAATAAATAAAAACCAAATAAAAGTTTTAGTTCAGAGGAAAAAAAGGGTGCGGATTTTAGATATAACACTTATTATTAAAATTTCTATAGAAAAGAAAAAAAACGTTAAGAGTTTTAATATACATACTATGCCTGTCATCACACGTTGGAACGTTTGATCCTTTGGGTTGCATGTTTTACTCTATATGAAATGGAATAATTTGATCACAGGTCGAGTAGTAGTATAAACGATAAATGAATAGTCACAGTCTTATATAAAAAAAAAAGGCAATTTTTCAAAAAATAACTCTTTTAAATAAATTATTCCAAAATCAACCTAATAGCAAGATTACCACCACTTCTATACTAAAAAGCAGGAAGTACAAACGTAGAGTCGCCGCATACTAATTATTTATTTAATTTTTTTTCAAATAACGTTGATTACCACCAGAGGAGCTGGTACTGTGATGCAACACATTTACATTTTTTAATGATAATTAAAAAAATTAAATCTTGTTTAAATCGTGAGACATACATACACACAATTCTCTATTGCAACAGCAAATCCCCAAATTATTTGGATTATAGTTGTAGAGATAAAGAACTAAAGAAGAGATGGAGTTAAGTGGGGAGGGGAAAAAACGGAGATTTTGTGGCGATAATAATAATATGCTCGTCGTACAAGTTTTGAGTCTGACTTTAACGGTCAAAATGGGCATTCAGTATAGGCCCAAGGCTTTGACCGTTTCTCAACTACTTTTCGTTTATTACCCTTCTTGGTCCTCATTCCAGCCCAAAAATAAGGCCCAATAAGCACCCATAATATGCGAGGGTTTATATATTCTGGTGCTTTAAATCTTGCTCCAAGTCTTGGGCCTTAACACAACAAACCCAAAATCTCAGTCCCAGCCGTTTGTACTGGCCCCTAAATTTGTTTAGGGATTATTAAAATAGAAAATAAATTGAAAAAACTATAAATTCTCAAACTTCATGAGTTGTTTCTGTTTCACTCAAACTCCATAATCCCTCGTTCAACCACAATTTTTATAGAACCATTAAAGCTATCACTTGTGGCCAAGCCAATAATTTTGAGAGATCCAGAGTTCCATTTGAACTTTTTAAATTGAAAAAATAAAAAATAAAAAAAATCAAGCGTTCTTTCCTCCTTGAAATCAACTTTCTCTGGTGCCTTTTTTCCCTCTTCTTCTTCTTTTCTTGTTAATTGATTCTCTTGTTTTTTTTCCCTTTTTTTTGGGAACGCCGGAGAATGACTACAATAGATAATAGATAAAAGAGTTCTGTACAAGAAAGAAAAAGAAATATTAAATTTAATAAGTTAAAATGAACTCTCGAGATTTCCATGAATTCACTATTAGACTGCACTATTTGTTTTGTTATTTAAATTAAATGAACTTTAAAGATTTTGCATGAGAGGCATTAACTCAGAAGTCGTGTTGTGCAAAGCACTGAGCTTTTCGGTTATTAGTCAATTAAATGGAGACAACTTGATTAATCTCTTTTAAAAAAAAAATTCCATGAATAAAAAGAAAACGAGGAAAACTTATGTGACAATTTCCATAAAAAAATACTTTTGGACAATATTAATATACTAAAATATTAAATATGGAATTGTCTAGGTGTGGTGGATAAAAACCGGCTCACCATTGATTGACCCATCACAAGTAAAGTTTGGGTGCTCTCCAGAGATGTTACATATCAGAGCATACAGAAAAAGAAACATCCTTCAGGTTAAGAATAACGGTGTGGTATCGTCTTTAAACCCTCAAGCATGAGAATCAGTAGGTGAAGGTGAAAGATAGGGGGATCGGCAAAGAAAAACTGTAGTGTAGTGGAAGAAGTGGATCGCGCAAAGAGAAGCTACATGTGTGTGGTGGTAGATGATTAGCAGAGAGAAACAGCTAGTGTGTCTCTATGAGTATATGCGTGTATGTTCTGAGAATAAGGGAAGCGATCTCCCACTTCTTTGAGAAGAATCATATACACCTGACAGGGATGTCGGCGTAGAAGCAAAATTCACGGTTGTTACAATTGCACGATCTGCACATGCTGGGTTTGTCGTAACAGTTGTGATTACTAGCGCATGCTTGTAAGATTGCATGTCGGGAGATCTGCCACTGTCCATAATTGCACCGCTAAAAGGGTGTTATATATGAACTTGGGAAGGATAGCAGGCGGAGATCTCGATGGACTGAAGTTTGGAGCTTCTAGCTTGTGGTCGGAGACTTTCGGAACGGAAATGTAGCACCCCATTCTCGGGATACGTACCTAGATACGTGTCCGATTTTTTAACCGTATTGTTTCAATTTTCTTCCTTATTTGTTTTTTGGTTGTGATTATTTATATTATTTGGTACCAAATCTGAATTCTCAGACTTAGAGTCAGCCCTGGTCTAGACTGGGGACCCGATACTATTGTACTACCCGATTTAACCTTTCTTATAGTCTGATTAAACCGATTTTAGTTTTAAATACTTTTTTCAATATTTTAGATTTTTCATAATTTTCTGAACTTTTTCAGAATTATTCTGCAAAATCTTCAAAACCAGTGTCGATGGTATCGCTGACCGATTCCTGAAATTTTTAGTTTTCAAATGGAGTTGAATTTCTAGAAACTATTTTCACATTACTTCTTAAAATCTCATTTTCTATCTAAATATATTTTTTGAGATTTTTCAGAATTTATATTCGACTGGTTTTGGTATCGACGGTGTAACTGGTAGATTCCAAGATTTTTATTTGAAAATCAAACTGAATTTCATGAATATGATTTCATCAGTCATCATAAATTAACATTTTCTATTTTTGAGAATCTTTGGGAACGTTTCTGAAACAGTCGATTTTACCCGATTTAAATAATAATATTTTTTTCTTTCTTTCTTTCTATTTTTTCTTTATCCACTCCTCTATTTAATACTTCCATGCTATTCTGTTAATTAATTATTTAATAAAATATATTCATTAATTTTCCTTATTTTTTCTTTTTCTTATTTTCTTTCCTTTTCCTTTCTTTTCTTTTATTTCGTTTCTTCTTTCCTTTTCTTTTTCTCTCCCTTACCTGCTCCTGTCCTCCCCCCATGCCTCTGATGACAAACACCCAGCCCCCCATTTCCACCGCACACAATCTCCTCCCTCTCCCTCTCTTTATCTTTCTTTCTTCTTCCATTCTCTCCATCTCCCACTCTCTCCCACGAACTCTCGTCTTTTTCGCCCTCCCCCCACCTCGGGCCGTCGTCTCCACCTAGCCAAAGCCGCCAGCCTACCCAAGCGCCCTCTAGGACTCCCCTCCCCTCTTCTCCACCTTCCTCCTCTTCAATTTACAACTCATCTTCTCCAATTTCCTCAAAACCTATCACCCCAACTTCATTTTCTTCTCCAAAATTCACCATCAATTCCATCAATTCCCACTTCCACCACCAACCACCATCTCCTCCTCCTTCCTCCAACTCCCAACACCACCACCTCTCCATCACCACCACCAACAACAACATCCACCTTTAACAACAACAACATCATCAACACCACAATACCAACCCAAACCTCCACTCCCTTCCTCTCCGGGCCCAGTCACGCGCCGCCCCCACCGCCGGTGGTGGCCAGCAGCCTTGGCTGCACCCTCCCCTTCTCTTCTTTCTTCACTTCCTTTCTTTCTGTCTTCCTTTCTTTCCTTTCTTTTTTCTTTTTTTTCTTTCCCCTTTACCCTCTTTTCCAGCACCTCTTTCTCTCCTCTCTTTCTCTCTAGCCTCTTTCGCTCCCTCTAACTAATTCTTATCTCTCCCCCTCTCTCCCCTCTCAATCTCTCTCTAATATATGGATTGGTAGCGTGCACGTGGTGTTCGTGGATTTTTCGGATATTGCTCGGCGTCGTGTGATTTTAGGTGAGTACTTCTCTTGTGTTGTTTCATGTCTTACTAGTCTATTCTAGGGTCTGATGCATGTATGGAATGGAAGTACTTCACTTTAGTCGGGCGAGTACCTTTTTCTGTGATAGCGAGTGCTTGTCTCATATTGTTTCATGTGTTACAGGCCTATATTGTTATTCATTTGTGGTCGTTATCGTAACTCACTGAACTGGCATTATACTTATATTGGACATTCCTAGATACACTCCAGTTTCGCTCAACTTCGCATAACTAATTAATAGTTTAATTTATTAATTTTATAACTTGGTTGTGAAGAGTTTGAAATGTTTAACTATATTGTCCTCCTGTATCATGTTACATGACCGGGTGATTACCTAACATATAATATTGTAGCTCTGTTTAACTTATCTGACACCGACATATTGAGTACCTGACACTGATACTTGACACCTGATATCTGACACTTGACAATTGACATGTTATCACTTGATACTTGGCATGCTTTCACATGGTACTGGTACACTTGATCTGATATTGTGACACCTGACTAGATAATATTACATTGGACACCTGTATTTCATTGCCCATCTATGATTATTTTACGGCATATACCTGAATTTCTGTACTCCTGTATTTAACATGATCCTCCCTGTTACAACAATCTAGTTAATTCTCGTAAACTGATCATTATGAAAACAATTGTAATAATTAGACAACTTACACTGGAATGGAGGAAATGATGAGTACCGATATAGTCTCCATATTTATGATGGTCTTAAGTGTCGCGCGGCCACACTTTTAGGATTCACTTGGAGACCACCAAGTGAGGTATGCTAGTACCCCTACTTTCCTAACTTCCTTCGGGTATGCTATAAGCCCTTGGCCTATTCTGTAGGAGCGGGTGACATCCTATTTCTATTCGAGCGTATAATAAGTCTCGGTACCTAGCGGTACATTCTGGCTCAGTACTGAATACTCCCTGACCATTGTCCCAGGCATGTACGAGACCCATTCTAAACATAGTTCGTCGATCTCCATCTGCTTTCAATAACTTACTCTCCGTTTTGTATGCTGAGGTATGTGGAATGGAACACATACCGATGTACACAAATCAGACGAGTCTTAAAAATATGCTACTAATATCTGACTGGTGACATACTTGGTTTATGCTTTGAGACCTGAAGCACAATACATTATCATGCTCGCCACTTACATAAGATATATGTGCTACTTTATTGAATCACTTGACTTGCTTATTTTCGGGTTTCATATTGTTTCCTTATTCTCTTATTGTGAAGGTAACTCAAGTTATATAACTCATATATAGTGACGTGAGGTATAGGGTATATATATATTAGGGTTTTCTTATTTGGATTATTTCTTTGACGTACTAATCTCACAGATCAGTAATGTGGGCTTGTATAATGGTTTCCATAGTTATTTTACTTACTGTCTTATTTCATGTTCACATGTGCTTATATTCATGATACGCATTTCTGTACACGTGTGCCTGGTTTCCATGTCACTTGGCCTCATTTCTTGTACCGTTGGGTCGCAGCTGACAACCTGGACCCGTATGTTTAGATTTTAGAGCGTGGAGCATAGCAGATCCTTCCGTGGCGATCAGAGTAGCGCAACAGAAGCTTGGATGTCACCGTAATTCTTGCCCAGTTCTTCTCCAGATTGTCTCTCGAGACTCCTTTTGCTGCTCGTGAGCATCTCTCAGCTTTTGATTATATATCTCTTTGTAAATCATACTTTTGTATTATGGTGATGTAATATTCATGTAATACACTCTCTGTGATAATTATGTATTTGTACTTTTCTGTTGGAATGTATATTACTATTATGCTTCTGCACTCTGATTCTTGTATGTGCTGATACTTAGCGCATATATGTGAGGGCATTTTCACTATATGTATATACATCACAGTAAGTCTCTGTACCCGCGGGGATCGGGATTTACAGGAAAAGATCTGAGGAAGGTAAAGACCATGGAGTGATGGAAGGCTACTTCAGGGCGGAAGGGTCTGGGGACGAAGGATGACTTGGAAGGTCGGATGTGGCAGAAGCTGACTTCGGGAAAGCTGGACGCGGTGGAGGCTCCGAATTGGATTCTGAGAGTTGTGGACTTCTTGGAGAAATTTCTCGATGACAGGGATAATCATCGTGATAAGGGTCAAATTTTGACCACCATACTGGTTATGAATTATTCTAATAAACATGAAGAAGAAGAAGAAGAAAGAAGAAGAAGGGACGTATAGCTTCGGTGCTTTGATAATTCAGTTCTAACTAAACTAATTATAATTAAACCCGCAAAATATCTTTCTATGTCGGCGTTTATAGGCATCTCGAGATGTCAGCTGATCCACTACCAAATTTGTAAATATATTTAAGCGTTAAAAGAGCAGTTAGGCTGAATAATTTTTTGAGAATATGGGTAGCTAGGAAATTATGGTAATTTAAAGAATATTAAAAGATTTATAGAAAGAAAACGAAGTATGATAACAGGATTATAAACCTCAATTATACCAGCATCTCAAGAAACTAATTAGAATCAAAGATAAATTGCGTAGAAGCTGTTATCATTTCATAAAAAATAAAAAGTAAAAAAAAAAAAAAAAAATCTGTCTAAACTGTCGAAATGGAAAAAAAAATTAACTCTATCGTACTATTAATTCAGCTAAAAATATTTTTGTATTATTCTAATATTTATATTTTTATTGAACCTAAGATAACAAACGAGATCTTGTGACCTTGTATAATTTAGCCCGTACATGAGGGAAGACGATCAAAATAAATGAAAAGAAGAGAAATGGTTGTGGAAGATGGCATGTGGGTCCCAAGGCGGCGGGCCACTGTCAGCATGACGTCAGTGAGCGGGTAACACGAGGAAATCCGAGAGCAGGTAGGTACGGAAAATATTAAGCAAGCAATTAGCAGCGGGCAATGCGACCGTGCCATGGCCCGTGGCCCCGTACTCACCAAATGTACAATGCGTGTCTGTGGGGGCAATGTGTAGTTAATTGTAATTAATTAATAATAATCATTATTGCTCCCGAATTAATTAGTTGCAGGTAATGTATCTTGCATCACCCACCATTTTCTTGTAAGCAAGCAAGGATCCAAATAGGCCTCTCAATGTGTCAGGTTCGGGGAACACGGTAGTTATTAGACTCAAAACCGATTACCATTACAGGTATCTGACCTGACCGATTATCCGCGGGTCCAAAACAACTGTTCTCATATCCATCCAATTAATAACGGGTTTAGACCGATTAGATTCTAACATGTTCATTTCAAATTTCCTCGATTGGTGGCGGCAGCGGCAGCAGTAACGACTGAGTCTCAAGGAAGCTGACAGTCTTACAAATGGCGGCCCCTTATCAGTGAACACTCGTCGTGGACCCTGCTCATGTTCCAGTTGTAGTGGCGAAGGTTGAGGAATGACTCAAAGCACAAAACAGAAGAGGATGAGTGAGAGCTCGCTCGTGTCTTCATCTTAGAGTCGGTGGATCTCTAATTTGCGCAAGATTGTGAAATTTTGCTGCTTTCGAGGAGGCGGCGGGGTCTTCATTGATCAATCGACCATCATTGTCGTCGGGACTTCATCAATCAATCAGCGTCATCGTATCGCTGCTTCGTCTTAGACCTCATCGTCGTCACAGTAATAATCGTCTTCGAGCGATTCGATGTCGCTCGAGTTGAGGGGTTGCCATCAGAGAGATCCATAGGGGTTAGGGGTTTAGAATTGGGTTAAGAGAGAGGTAGGGATTATGGAAATTGGTGCCAATTAAATAGGTTTGTGTCTAATCAGGTATGATTCAAGTAAAATCAGATTGAACTCGTTTACCGATAGGGTAAATGGGTATGGATATGAGTATGGGTCCAGGTCCTAGTCGGATTCACGGGTATAGAAATCAAACCAGACACGTCTAATAGGGTCTGGTTCGGGTTAGGTCCAAGTCTAGACCCAACCCGTTGACAGGCCAAGATCCAAACACTCACTCGTGAGAGTCAACCACTGTTGAGTCATTTATTTATTTATTTATGTTAGGGGAGGGGCTGAACTCTCTCTCCTCTCTCTCTTCTCTCTCTCTCTCTCTCCACACACACACATTTTGTAGTTAAAGTTAAAGTTGTGCATTATTATGTTTGAAATGAGTTAAAGTTATGCATCGATCTTCACAGATATTCTTCTTCTCTGTTTGCTGAGAGTGATGGACAGATCGTCCGCAATAGTTCAATGATGTTTTCCTAATTCACTCTGAAGTTTGCAGCTAAAAAAGGTAAATGTTGGTTGGTGAGGTTATATATATATCCTTTATATAGACATATGGCTAGTTGTTATGCAAAAGGAATTAAATTAGTCAGGCAAAGCAAGGATCTTTGTGACACTAATCAAGATTTTTTCAAGCCAAGCAAGACCGAGGGGAGGGGAGTAGCTGGCCCAGTTTGAGGAACTTTTGTCCGTTTAGTGTTTGAGTGGTTAACGACTCTCAAGACTACCTGACCAAACCCTAACCAAAACCACCCAACTCATGTCAACCTTCACCTAACCCCACACTTCAATTTTCTACGTGCTGCCCAAGGCTTAATACATGGTTTGCCTCTTGGGGTGACACATTGGATCCATGCATAAAAATCTGCAGCTTTTCGTATTTAGTGCGCTAGTAACACACCCTAGAAAGTGAGCTCCTTTTTACTTCTTTGTTTTCTCTCTCGGTCTCTCACTTTTAAATAGAGATTGTACTCACTGAACAAACTGTACGAAACACTCTTGTGTTTAGACATTGTACTATATCCTCCGAAGATTGAAACTAGGTCACGGTGCTCTTCGTTTAGCTTTGACATAACGTTTGCCTTAACAAATATTTTAAAATTAATCCCTCATAGCACGTGCAAGTCATGTGCTAGAGTGTAACTAATAGATGTTTCAACTCTTTTAAGTCAAAACGTTAATTTGGTCGAAGCGGGTGTGTTGATAGCAGGAAGAAGTGGCGGAAGTAAGGAAATGGGGAAGTATAATTGCTCACTTTCCTATCTATTCAAAACTGAAAAAGAAAAATGAGAAAATCCCTTTTTCTTTTTCTTTTTTTCCTTTTACACATCACTTTCTCACTTTCAGTGTGCTACAGTTAATTTGTGGTCATATAAATCTCATTTGTAATAAGTTGTAACTCAAAATAGTTAATTGTGGTCATATAAATCACACTTGCATTCTAATCACAATCTAATTTTATTTTTCTTAATTAATTTTATTTTAATATATTGCGGTCAACTTTTTCACTTTCACTTTCACATTACCATTCAAACACCGAAAAAGAGATAACATTTTTTAATTCAAACATTCAACAACATCTAAACACCGAAAAACTCACTAACCAATTTCAAGTTTAAAGGAAAATTACTGCTGCCACACTTCCTCACTTTCACCCCTCACCAAACAACCTTATTGCTGGCTCTGTCTCTCTGGTCACAAAGCAAAATCAAGGATGACGGATCCTGAGAACTAGTTTCAATCATAAAAAATATAACTGCAAAGCATAAGAAATCACATGAGTGTCTTCGTGCAATATTTACCCTTTCTATAATCCAAACTAATCTTTTAGCCATTAAGTCATGTCTTGGCAGCTACAATGAGTTTCATTTATAATGCGAGCCAAGTAGCTGCAAACATTAAAAGTGGAGTAGAGACGTGTCGGACACGTGTTAGACCATAGTTGTGACTTCGGAACATGAAAGCGGGATACGAGAAGTGACACACGTTTGGGATACATAGTCTCAAAAGATATGGGAAACACATATACATAGATATACATATATGCATGTAATCTCTGTGTATTGTTTCATATAGATCAAAATAGCGAAATCTTTAAATTAATTTAGAAATGTCGTAATGGTTACAAGAATTAAGAATTATAAGAATAAAACATCGATATAACTTGAAATATATATAAAAATATTCAATATTATGCTTATTTAATACAATTTTTGCATATTGTAACCCTTAATCATTGATGTATGTATCACAGTATCAGTAATCGATACGGCGTACAAAGTTTAATTAACCTTCTGATAGTCAGATTGAGCCGCTTTCACTTTCAGATATTATTTTTCAATATTTTAGATTTTTCAGAATTTTTTATAGTTTTTCTAAATATTTTGAAACTCTGAATTCGGTGTCGACCGATACTGACAATCGGCTATAAGATTTTTAATTACAATCAAAGTTGAATTTCAAGAATCTGCTTTCAAATTATTTTTTTAAATCATGTTTTCTCTTTCAGGTATTTTTGAAGATTTTTCTGAATTATCAAAATCAGACCGGTGTTGGTGATACATTTCGGGATTTTTAACTTGCAAACCAAACTGAATTCTTTGAATCTGATTTCACATTATTTCTCAGGATAATATTCTTTATTTTACAGAATTTTTGGGAACGTTCTGAGCTAGTCCAATTTTTATCCATTAAAATAATATTAATTAAAAATATTAAACTACTTTTCTTTCTTTCTTCTTCCTTCTTTCTTCTTCTCCAAGTCTATCCACCACCACAACCCATAGACCTTCTCTCTTCCCATAAACTCACATTTCTTAATCCCTTCCCTTATTCTCTAAATCCCAAATTATTCTTTAATTACTTATTTCCTGCCTTTTTCTAATCTCTCTCTCTCTCCTCTCTCTCTCCTCTCTCTCTCTCTCTCTCTCTCTCTCTCCGTCCTTTAACCCATTTCATAGCCACCCTCTCCCAACGGCCATAACACCGCCGGCCATGACCCTAGCTCCGGCGCCCCCATGGCGGCCATGTTTTGGCCAAGTCTTCCTATCTCTTTTTTATTTCTTCCACCTCAATTCCACTTCCTCCATTTTCTTTCTCTCTTAAATCCATCACCTAATTCCACAATTTTCACCCACCTCCTTTCCAAATTCCACCACCATTTATCCCTATCTCCTCTCAAATAAACCACCATCACCAACTCCACCACCATACTCACTAATTTCATCATCTTCACCCACATCATCACCATCCCCTTCATCACTACCACTACACCCCCACACCTTCTCTCTCCTATTCCACCCAAGTCTAATGGGAGCAGGCCGCCGGCGCCCCCAGGCTGTCGGCGCTACCCAGGCCAGCCAGCCTAGTGTTTTCCATTATGTTTGCAAAGGGGGAAAACTTACAATAAAGAGTTTGAGGAGCTAAATTACAAGTATTTTTAAAAGATTACAAGTAGATCTCCTCAGAGATTCTGGGAAGGTGTGCCGATAGGAGTCTGGTCAGCGCGCGACCACTTTGTCCCTTTGACGATGCGAGCGATGAGATTCCCTTCTCGCTGGTTCGGGGAATCAGAGAACAGAAGGTTGGTAAAACCTCTTGCTGCTTCTCAAAATCGCCTTCAATAAGGAATTCCTTCTCGCCTGGTTCGGGAGATTCCTTGAGAAGAAGGACGATGTTAGGGTATCAACACCCTGGTTAGAGAAAGCAATTCTCTAAAAGGTCTCTGAATTCGAGAGCGCACGGTGCTTTGTGAAGAAGCCTCTGCTTGTGGAGTCCTCTTTCTCGATTGATCCCCCTCTCCTTGTACCCCTGGTGGGCTATTTATAGGGAGAGCAAGGGTATAATCGTCCTTGAAGATATGAAAACAGATTGAATCAAATCTGTTTAAATCTAGAAAGTAGCCTTGCTGCGAGGCTAGGATCAGCTTCTGCGAAGCTAGAATTGGCAGGTCGGTGGACCTTCTCGATCTGTTTTGATCCTTTCCATATCGTTAGAGGATTTCCCCTGATCTTCTTACTCGTTTTAGAAGAGTCAAGAGATTGTGGCAATCAACTGCCAAATTGATCTCTGATTGGATTGATCTGATTGGATCCGGTCTCATCCGGAGATTTGATTGGTCAAAGGTTGACCAAGCAGACCAATAGCGGCGCTGCCCGCTTTGAGCTCGTAGCGGAGCTGGAGACGGTTTCTGGCGAAGTCTGAAAGAAACCCTTTGGCGGAGCTGGAAGTCCTCTGTGGCGAAGTTTGCGAGTTGGCTTCTTGGCGAGGCTTTGGATGACTTCAAGGCGAAGTGGGTGATAATAGCCTCTCAAGCGAGGCTATCCCTTTGGGCTCGTGTCATGCTAAGTGCTAGCATCTTAGACCTGCTGAGGTCTGTTTAGAAACAATCCGGGTTCACTGTCTGCTTGCTGGATCATTGGAGTCCAAGTTGCTTCCTTGTCCTCGGGATGGGTGGAAACTGGTCTTCAGCTCGTCTGTCACTTGTCTTTTGTAAATGTCAACAAGTTTAGACATTGTTCGGACCAATAAGAATCGTCTTTTTAAGTGTCAACAAGACCCCCTTCAAAGTTTTCAAGAGTCTGCAATGGCTCAGACTTTGAAACACTTTGAACTGCTTTGATCGGTGGTGTGTGGAGTATGAACGTCGCCAAGATGGTTGAGTTCAGCTTCGCTTTAAATCCTGCTTTGGGATGTAGATTCGCCGAGGAATCATGTAGACTCGCGTCTGGGTAGCTTCGCAGCTAGATAAGTTTGCTCTGGAACATCTGTCGCTTTCCCGAGGCCAACTGCCGTGGGCCAGTTAGTTACGAGGAGATTACTCCTTTCTTCGTGCTGATCGAGGGAGATATTCTCCGATTTGCACGTTTCCAAGGAAGATTCCCTTTCTTCAAGGCGCAATAAGTGCCTTTATGAGGGAGACGTTTCTCCCTTCGCACGGTTCCAAGGGAAACCGTCCCTGTTCTCAAGGCGCAGTAAATACCTTAAATGCGCTCGTACTTTCACGCTTGAGGCAGGAGCGCTCAGGCCATGGGGCCTATAAATAGGGCATTGGGGTCCTCTGAAGAGAAGTGTTGCCTCTCTTCTCTCTCTTGGTTTAGAAAGAGATACTCAGATCTTGAATTAGTGGGAATGCCCACTCTGGTTATTACCGGCCAAGGACCGGTAAGTCTTGATCGTTCAACGACTTCACCGATTTTAGGGAATTCATCTCCCTTGATTCATTTTTAGCAGCTGCTTCAGGGATTAGCTTCCCTTGTTCTCTATTTAACTGATTTACAGAGAAGGATTTTGGCATAGCTTCCCAGTGAAGCTATCATCTTGACTTGGTCAGAGAAAGATCACTGCATGTTAAGTCCGCTGAGCAGGCAGGACTTGGGACCTGGTATCTTCAAGGTTGAGCCAGTCTTGCCATATAGGTGAGGCTAAGACTGTGTCCCATAGGATCAGTCTGGCTTAGCCATATAGGCGAGGCTAGGACTTGACGTTTGCTGAGCTAGCCCATCACTGCTGTGCGAGCGAGGCTTATCCTCTGCTCCAATCGAAATCGGATTGCTTCGCCCCAAAGAATTCGGCTTTAGCGCTTTTGCAGTATCTTTTGTGTTTAACAGCTAACTTGCTCCAATTTTACATTGCAGTGAGCTATGTTCGCCGATCTGTGTCTTGATGAAAGAGACCAAAAAGTTGCCTTATGCTTCCCGGTTGAAGCTTTACTTTTAAGCAGGAGGAACAACTTGGGGCAGCTGATGTGTGTCCCAGAGGCTGTTGGCAGCCTTTTATCCGAGGTGATTCGTTTGAGGTAAGGCTGGCTGCCGCTTTTACTGGAGATGATCCGCTTCAAGATAGTGGGCGTCGCCTGTGGGATCGTCGGCATCATTGCCGACTTTCAACTTTGGTGGCCTTTGGGGGCGATCCACTTCGGGAAAGCGGGCATCACACCCGTTAGATCACTGGTATCACTGCCGATTCCCATTATACGTGATCTATCGTATTGGCGGCGATAGGTTTTTTATTGCCAGGCTTCAACAAAAATGGCCTGGCAAGATCTGCCATTTTGTGGAGAATAATGGCCGTGTCCTTGCGGCACCACTGGTTATGGCCTTGTGCAGGAGGAAGGTCTTCGTGTCCAGTCGACCTGACTTAGAAGCAGATAAACCGCTTGTATGCCTTTTGCGCAAATGACCCTGTCGAACCACTGAACGTGTTGTATGAAACACAACTTTGATGTAATATCAATGTACTCTTCCTTTGAAATCAATGAAAGTTCATCTCTTGATTATCTGATCTTTTCTTACTTTCATGAAAATTTGGCTATAGCGGAGCTAAACTGTATGCGGAGTTAAGGGCATAGTCGCTCTTTGAATGAACTTCGTGATTGGTAGTGAAAAGTGCATTTTTATCATAAACATTTACCATCACATTTCATATTTATTATTTAATCTGCACATTTACTAATAGATATTTTTATTGTGTGCAGGCCTCGAAATAATAAAAAGAAAGAATTAAAGCCTAAAAAGAGCCCCAAAAGCCCATGTTTGAAGCCAAGTGCAAAAGTGCAAATATCAATTGTCAAAGTGCAAATACACAAGGGCTAAAGTTGCAATTATCAAAGAAGAGGGAAGGATAGACTTCTCTCCAACCCTAAAACACTTGCAGGATGAGAATAAAAGCCAAAGATAAGAGTGCAAAGATAAGTAAATTGTAAAATACCCCTTTTCTTATCTTGACTTAAAAATAAATAATTTTAGAGTAAAACTTACAAACGCTTCCATCGTAGTCCTCCCTGAGGATCACGACCCGCATAGCCTTGCTACAACGGATTCGAATTGAACACTTGCACACCTTTAATCTTAATCTACTCATATTTTGTGTGCAGGTAAAAGTTCAATCAAATTTTGGCGCCGTTTGCCGGGAGGGACGGTAAGTATCTCTAAATAAAAAAAATAACTAATTCTTTTATTCTTTTCTGTCTGCAGGTTTGGAGAACAGAAATACAACAGATAAGTGGACATATAGCTACTCTGTGCCTCTGCCCTCGAAGGCAGAGCACAAGAGCCTACTTCAAAGCCGCGAAAAACGCGGCAATTGCCGCGAAACGCGGCTGAGTAGTCCCTACTGATCCATCTTTTGCAGGTTGCTGCAAATTGCAATATCTGTCTACTGCTCTGTTAAACTTTGTTCTGTGATAACCCTGCTTACTGCTAATTAATCAACAATAAAAATACTTATTTTAAGATAAAAATTGATTAGACGTTTGCATATTAGGCAGTGCTTTTCAATTCCTTTATTTTTACTATTGAAGAGTGCTGGAGCAAGGTACGTTCGCATTTCATGTAGAATAGGACTCATCCTTGGTTGATTTTCATGCTTTGAGTGAATCTTATTTACATATTTTGTACACTGCACAAATTTATTCTAAAGGCATAACCCATTAACAAGATAAGGTGGGGATTTCATCACCCTCCTTAGCCCAAAAATCAGATTCCAAGCACTCACTAACCCAAGCCTAACTAAAAAATTAGTAGACGTTGGCCCTAGGGACATCTCGGACTCAATTAGGAGATTATCCTAAGGGAACAGTGCTGGAAGTTGACTCCTGTCAAATCAGTGTCTAGGAAAGGGATTGAGGGCCGAAAGCCCGAAGATTGATGGTTATTTAATTAAGGAACGTCTTGACGGAAAACCTCCCACCATCTTGCCCTGACCTGGCTGATTAACTTGTGGTCAAAGTGGTACCCTATCTCCGTGGACAGTCTACCAGTTAGGAGGGTCAGGTCATAGGTCTATTCTAACTTAGGTTAGATTTTTTTTCTTTTTGTTTGTTTATTTGTTTGTTTCTTCTTCTTTTGTTTTGTTGTTTGTAGTGAATGGCATATAAACAATTTTTTCAATTTTAATCCATATTACACACCTTTTCGGATATTACCAACCCGGCATATCATAATTTTGACCAACCTAGTGTGCCCGAAGGTCTTATCCGAATGTATATAACCCATGCTCCCCATCTTATGACTTAAATTTTCATACTTTCAACTCTTCACAGAGTTCATGGGGTTTCGTTCCCCGAGTCCAATTTTCAACCGACTTGTCCTCCGTTTCCACCTTGTCCACAATATCCCAAGAGTCATACTCGATCCACCCATTCAGACTAGAATACCATCTATCGGGGGGGAAATGATAAGTATGCACGAGTCCAAGCAAAAAATTACCATCAATCGCAGACATGATAATGCGTGAGTCCACGACTCACAACTTCATCACGATTACACTTCATCTTTCAAGTCCAATCACAGCATGATGCACCTATAGACTATGAAAGGATGCTTGCAGCCATGACTCAGGCTAGATTAGCCCGTGATCGTGACATAGATCTGATGGTTCAATCCTTACGTTCTCACGTTCGGCCATTTCTGATATCACAGACCACTCTCTTAGAGCGACGAAACCAAGTTGCTTTGGAAACAAGATTCTATTTCAGTGCCATCAATTGAACTTGCCGAAACTCAATTCTTGATAATTTGGCAAGTTTTTCCTTTCCTGAAATAGAACTTGAGCATGAATATGATCATGATCTTCCACTCGATGATTTAATTTTATTTCCTGATTCAATAATGCTCCAGTGTCTCAACTTGATTTCACTTTTCTGAGTCAACATTGGATCTTGTTCCAATTCATTATGAAATTGAGTCACCCTTTGATGATCATATTGAACTTGACCAATTGTGCAATTTTGAAAGTCCATGGATAAATTGGTAAGTTCTGATTTTTATATCATTGAACCCAATGAGATATGTGACCTAGATTCTCAAATCTATGATCAAGTTCAAATTCCTGAATCATTGTTGACTCCTGTTTTGTACCTGACTTAGGTAATATTTAGAGTCAGTCTTGATTCCCAACGATCATTCCTGAACTTGAATCACCAATATTGAGGCACATTCCATTGTGGGAAGAATATTGTGGACTTTGAGCTTCAACTTATTGATTTGGACCCACTTCCTGAACCTAGCCCGACTCCTGAACCTTTACTTGATTTGAGTTTCTTTCCTGAGTCGGTATTGTTCCCATAATTCCCACGTCCAAGTCAATCATTCCATCTTTTCACACTCCATTTGGGGACAAGGAGGTTGACACAATTGACTCTAAAATTATTATGAAATTGGAAATTGATGGGGTGACAACTTTAAAAAATGATTATACATACATTTATTAGGTTATGTAAGGGAAATTCTGGTGGGTTCCACCAACTATTATATTATCTTGATTGGGTAGCAACGCTTGGCCCAATTAGACCACCTCCGGAACCACCACCTTAAGGTACTTCTGCCTTCCCTTCTTTGTTTCAGCATATATGCATTCATTCATACATTGAGGACAATGCATGAGATAAGTGTGGGGGTGGGCTTTACTAAATACTACATAGGTAGAAAATAACAAAAATCCGCTAATAAAAAAAAATCTGAAAAAAAACTTATAAAAAGGGACATATTTGGACTTATCTTTTGAAAGAAATCTAAGTTAGTCTTAAGAATTAGGAAATCATGATTAGGATTCTAAAAACTTGGTCAAAATAAATAAAATTGTTGAATTTTAGGTATAGGAGGAGAAATTGAATAAGTAGTTAGTCTTGATTTTTACCTTAATGAAATTTGCATACCTAATGCATATCTAGGATTCTAAGACAAAGACCTTGTGCCTCATAAATATATATATATATTGTTGGCCCAAAGGCCATTATCCCGGTTATTTTGATGATAGCAAAACATATTTAGTTATGTGTTAATAATCATGATTTTAAAGTATTTCAGGTTCAAGAAAAAGATTTTGACGACTCCGCTAAAAGACTCACATAATTGGAGCTCGCCCAAGATTTGCACTCCCAAGCTAAAGCACATAGGAAGCTTCGGGAATTTGCGTTGAAGAATAGATCAAGAAAAAGATCAAGAATCCAAGATTTGTATTGTCTATTTTGTTTAGATATTTTGTCAAAACTAAATAGTAGAAGTAGAGATATGGGATATCAAACACACACATTTTCTAGAGTATTTTATGGCTTCAAAAAGACTTTCTATTTCCATTTCCAAACTAGTTTTAAATGAAACATATTTATTTTGGAAATACGATTTTAGAAAGACTAGTTTTTGGAAAAAACATTTTATGGAAAATCAAGTTTTATCAAAAGATTTTTTATCAAAGTATTTTTTGATAGTAGTATGACACATGCTCATACTCTATGATTTTCAAGACCAAAGTATTTAACCCAAGACCCAAAAACCAAAATCAAAATTTTCCAGGTCTGTAAATCCTGTTTTACAGAACTCCACAGTGCCCGGTCGACCGGCAGTCGACCGGCACTCGACCGACATGCACAACTGTGCATGTGCGTATCAGTCGACCGGCAGTCGACCGATACTCGAACGGCCCAAACCCTTTGTTCTCTGGAAATTGCCAGTCGACCGACACGGTCGACCGGTGAGCCCCAACGGTCGGATTTTTGACCGTTGGCGGTCGACCGACCGGTCGACCCGGGACTCTGTCAAAAGTTCTGACAGACTCAACAGCTATATTTTCTGACTCTTTGACTTTAGGGATTTGTCTCCAACGAATCTCTTGAGCAGTTTTGACCCTATAAATAGGTAGTCACTTCAAGTGACATGACTAACATTAATTTAAAGAGAATATCAAGAGTTTTTACAAGAGTTTTCAAGATTTCCAAAGTTTAAAGTTTAGAAAAGATTTTTCTCTCCAAAGCCAAAAATTCCATACACCTTACTTGGAGCCTATTCCTCTATTCTCTCTTGTTTGCACTACACAATCCCATACTCTAAGTCTCCTATTGGTTCTAGGATTGTGCTTAGTGAGTTCTTTTGTAAGTGATCAAGTGTGATCACTTCCATTGTAATTGAGTGAAGTTGTAGAGGCATCGGCTCAAGGCGAGCTAGTGTGCTCAAGGTGGTGAAGTGTCATCACGGGAGACGGACAAGTGTTGTTTGTCCTTGATGTGATCCGGGGATCCTCAATAGTGGGAAATCTTCAAGTGTGAAGGCGGGGACGTAGAGCGTGGCTCGAACCTCGGAAACATATCGGCGTGTTTGCTTTGCTCAAATTCTTCAAACTCTATCTCTTTTATTACTTGCAATTTTACATTGTCTTTTACTTGCAAGAAATATTGTATTGTGCTAATTGTTTAGAGCTAAATTTTTAAATTCCGCATAATTGTCATTATCATATAGCCATCACCTATTCACCCCCCCTCTAGGTGATTTCAGTTGGTATCAGAGCCTAACCCTAGATTCGGTTAACCACTTAGGGAGATCCTTCATTTGGCTATATATTTGCTTGTTGTTGTTTGTTGCATTTTACTTGCTTGTGCATTCATGGCATCCATGGACTTTTCTAGCATTAAATCCCCTTCCAAATTGATGGCTTGAACTTCCTATTGAAAGTCAAGATGAACTTGTTTTGAAATCCTTAGGTGTTAGGGTAGCTAGGGCCATTACCAAAGACTTCATTGAACCAACTAGTGATGAGAGCACATGGTCCGAGGATACTTCCAAAGACTATGAAGCAAATGCTAGGGCACAATATGCATTAACACAAGCACTTAATGAAGATGACCTTGCACGCATCATAATTGCAAATCGCATATGAAGGTGGGAACATTTTGCTTGTGACTCATGAGGGAACGTCACAAGTCAAGAGAGCCAAAGTTGACTTGCTACGTTCTCAATATGAGAATTTTACATGTGTGATAATGAGAGCATTGATGACATGCTCACCGTTTTACTAAAATAACTAATGCTCTTTCTTCCTTAGGCGACAAGATTGATAATGATCAAAGATAAGGAAAGTGATTAGAGCTCTTCCAAAGCGTGGGAAGTCAAGGCGACGACACTCAAGGAGCTCAACGACAAAGAGGAGATGGACTTCTCCGGCTTCATCGGAATCTCAAGACACATGAGATGGAGATGAAGGTTCGAGAAGAAAGGGAGGCACCCAAGAAGAAGACCATTGCCTTCAAAGCCACTCCTACCATTGAGGAGGACGACTCATCGGATGATTGCGATGAGGACTCGCCCATGCTCATCCGGAAGGTGGGCAAGATGTTCTACAAGAAGGGACGGCAAAGCAACTCCGAAGAGGGAGACCTCAAGGAAGGTATGAGAAGAAAAGAGAAGAACCCGGTCCTTGCTTCCATTGCAAGAAGATCGGTCATCTAATTGCCGAGTGTCCGCTCTTCAAGCAACCACCTCCAAGCACGGGAAGAAGAAGAAAGCGTTGGCCGCTACAGGATGATACGGATCCGAATCCGAAGAGGAGCACGACGCCGCCAACTGTGCTTCATGGCACAAGGAGAGGACACTTCTAAGGTAACCTTGAAACTACTTAGAAGATGATAATTTAACAATGGATGAACTTGCACATGTCTTTGAAGAATTGCAACATAGGTATGAGATTTCACAATCTCATAATAAGAAATTAAAAAGAGAAAATGAGTTTTTGAAAAATAAATTTGAAATAGTTGTAAATGAGAAAAAATACTTTGTCTAGTTCATTTGAAAAATTGAAAATTGATTTTGATAAGTATAAACTTGCAAATAAGGGTAAAACACCATGGTTTCTATTGACAAAAATGATTTTGTTGAGATCCAAAAAACGTGTTGAAGTTTTGGGGACTCAATTTAAAAAGTTATGCATTTGACTTGGAAAAAGATAGCTTCTAAATTTCCTAAGGGAGTACCCCAAGGGAAAACATGCACCTCATACACATACACAGCACGAAAAACATCACACCACTCATAAGCATGCATTTATGTATGGTAGTGGTAGAATTTATGTTTGCACGCATTGTGGCCGCCAAAGGCCATTTAGAAAAAGTTTTGTTATGCTAAAAATAATGTAATAATAAATATGTTTGGGTTCGGCCCGGTACTAACCCCAAAGGACCCTCAAAGATTTGGGTACCAAAAGATCCTCCAATGTAGGTGATACAGGTGGATCTACTTCCTCCAAGACTTAGGGGGAGACGGTGCCC
>JAVJIF010007308.1:0-107112 GCA_038442645.1 Agave tequilana | reverse complement strand
TATCAAATGTATTTGGTTGGCTAAATCAAGAAAAGTCATGAAAAGGGTAATTATGGGGTGGGACTTCACCAAAACCTCCCATTTTGGTTCTCTATTTTTTCACTCCGATATGGGTCAGAAATGAGCTGAACCGTTACTGTTTATGACCTCACAGCTCCTCTCTTTCATGTAAAATGTACTATTCACCATGACCCTCTAGGCTTCCTCTCCGCACCGACCAACCAAACACACCCTTAAACGAATTCCGGTCCAATCAAGGAATACTCCCAAAATGTCCGGATAGGTAACCAGGGTGATTAACCACAAGGTGTCACTGCCACTACGTTACAAGATTCAAGCCATCTCTTTCCATAGACAAGAGGCAGAGAGACTGTAAATTATTTTGAATGCTTTCTAACCTCATGGTTTCATAAGTTGGAATTTCTTAACAATAATTCTAGTAGATGGTACCTTGCGTATTGTCATTGGATTTTGGTTGCTTTCTCATCACAAATTAAAACTTTCAATGGACATAGTCATCAACTAGGAAGCATTAAGCAAACGAGGCAAAGCTTCTCGTAGTTGCTAAAGTCTATTGCGTGGAACTCGTTGCTTGGTCTTTCTTAGCCTTCTTTTAAAATTATGGTTCCATAAGTTGGGATGCCTTGGTAATTCTTCTCTAGATGGTAACTCATGTATCATCATTGGATTTTGATTGTTAAAAAGTGAGACGCAATCAGGCAGAGCATCTGGCAGAGTTGCAAGAGCATGTTGTATAGAATTTGTTGCTATATTTTAACGAGATCACATTTCTCCATCTTCTTTGCGCCATTAACTTGAGCGCCAAAGAGATTTGAATAGGGACCTAATCATTTTATTCTCCCGCGGTACGATCACCTGTTTGAACACCGTCTCGCGGAGATTTCTTATCTTCCTGACGTGACCCAAATCAGAGCCTGATTTGTTCCGTAAAAGTCACCAGTGAATCCCGTCAGCGCGGTTGAGTTAATTAGAAAAAAAAAAAAACACTAATCATGTTTAGTTGATGAGTTAGGAGGTTTTAGGATGCAGTGCAAGGGGTCACGTCAACTTTTGAGGTCACTTCACGAGTGCATCAATTATAAACATAAACAACTTTTAGAAACCCAGTGATGATAATGGCTATCATAAACTTTTTCGATATCTAATTTACTGAACATAACATATCGACCCACACCTATGTTTGAAAAATATCATGAATTCCATTTTAAACAAAATCCTTCACCCATCCGACGTTGGAAACCCGGATGAACTCAAAAACAACCTGGCCGCCTGCAAGCGCCACGCTCGGGGCGAACAATGTCCAGTCTAAAAAGTGACAACGGGTCAGAAGCACCCTCAAGAAAATTAAGCAATACTATATAAAACCCCATAAATATTTAAACACTCTCATTATCTTTAGCTTTTTTTCACAAGCACCCTCAAGAAAATCTACAAATAGCACACCAATTACCATTAAATTTAGAAAATAAAATTTAAATTAACCTCCAACTATTATTTTTCACACGACGTCATTAAAATTTACATTTGCACATAAGACGCCCTTTATATACGGTGCGCTTAATATGACCTAATAGCCTGTAAAACTAATATTAAAACATATTATTTGATATATGCATTCAATGCATTTAGATACAAATTTTGTGACACATCCATTTTTGTCATTTAAGAGTTTACATATATACTACTAGTAAAGCTAAATTTGTATGCATATATGCTATTTCTCTTCCAAATAAAAAAGGAAAATATAACAAAAAAGAAAGGAATACATGTTAATTGAATGAGCCAAAACTTCTTTATCTACAACATGAAAAAAATTTCATGTGCAGTACAGGAAATTGCAACAACTGTCCACCCATGAAACCCAAAGTCCATATCTTTGGCAATTGAGGAAAAGAAAAAGTACGAACCAAATGTGTACTACACACAATAATATCTTTACTACTAACAACTTTATTCCAAAGCAAAAGGGAAAAGTTAATCCGTCAAAAATTCAAATTTTTGAATAGATAACAATCATACCAGATCATTTATCTGCCTGTTATTTTTCATACACAATATATGAAAGCTTAATTTGTATCATGCTACAGTACTAGTTTTAATATTATTTTACATTTATACCTCTCTAAAATTTATGCATTTCTAGTTTAAGTTGAGATTAGGAAATTGGCTCTTGCATTTAAGTTTGAGATACACCCCCAAAACTAATAATATTCAAGATGCTAGATGCAACTTGTCCAATTCAATAATTTACAAGTAAACCCTTAAAAGATGTTTTTGGCTTTACAGGTTAATTAAATTAAAATTATCTCTATTTAAAATGAGGATTCATCTGTCTGCAAACTGCACATGTCAATAAGTGTGTTTTAGGTGCACATGCTTAAAAATAATTTTGTGTACATTCATTTTCCTTACATACAATAGTAATCCACGTGCATCAACCACGACATTTTTGAACTAGCAAAAAGGACTAGTAGAAATTTTTTATACTACTTACATTACAATATACATTTTATATGCTATTGTTATATAATAGAAATAATTTAATAAAAATTTTGTAATTTTTTGAATTATGTGGATTTAAACTTAAATCTTTTCAAATGGTAGATGCAGAAATAATATTCTGTCCAATGTGCGAAAATATCCTTCCAATGTGGATTTTAAACAAAGCCATGCCATGGTCACATATTATACATCCATTTTTCTTATGTATACACAAACATCTACATATAATATCCATATTGTTATACTATTGTATTGGATATGTTAACATTATGTTATAGAGAAATATTACACTACACATAAGGTGCATTAGTGAAGTTGGATGGCAAACAGATTGAGGAATAAAACAAATAAAAATTGCATTCCCTGTTACCATTGACACCACTCAGAATATCGATTCGGAAATGATAGAAAGAAGACACCAATATGGATTCCTCTTTACAATTGTAAAGAGGAAAACAAGCATAGGAAAATTAAATGCTACACCTTAATAAATGAAAAGTTTTGTCCAAAATGCAGTATGGTCATACAATTTTACACCATCTTTCTTAAATGATGAACACATAAAATTCATGGAACAAAACTATAAAGGCACCAAAAGTTCTCATAAAGGGAAAAGGATCTCGAAAAATGCTGAAGATCACCGCCAAACAAGGAAAGCAAAAATAAAAATACCTGTTTCTTATAATGGTCATTTCCATTTGAAAAAAAAATTCTCATCCCATTTTCTGCAATAAACCACAGAAAAATTAATCAAATGTGCAATTCCCATTAGCTATTAACCTCCAGAGACATAGTGCTTTACTATTCACGATCTTCAATAAAAATTAGAACCACTGGAGCGAACATTATGAATGCAGATTTATTAAATCCTACAACATGCAACAAAGAAAGAAATGCAACTTTTAAGTAGACATATCTTTATATACAATGCACCAAAAGATCCTAAGATGTCTTATTAGGGGCAAAAAACTCTCAACATGTATAACCAAACAGATTCTCTTTCCTATTCAATAAAACTCTCAACATGTATAACCAAACAGATTGTCTCTTTCCTATTCAATTAGCTAATGAATTGAAAAATAAGAAAGAAAGGTGTTCTCTCATATCAAAGGGTTTGATTTGAAATCATTGTGTCAAATGGCTTTGTCAAAAAAAAAATTTTGTTCACAGGCACTGCCCAAAACGCGAAGGGAACTAGAGGCTTAACTAAAATTTCCTTACTAAAGCAGTAAGTAGTGTGATTCCAAAATGTCTGCATTCCTACTTAAAATGCCCAAGTATATTCTATCAGCTGATTGTAAATAAGCCATTTTGTTCTTTTTCTTTTAACAACAAATATCCCCCTAATACATCCAAGCACTGCGAATCACATACCGAAAAAGTCCAAATTAATCAGCAAGTTTAGCTTACTAATAGAAAACTTCAGAGTAATTGTGGCTAATTGCAAAAATATAACTTCCACATTAGTTCTGGGTCAAGAAATCGCATGACAAAACAAATTAACAGTAACAACTTACTAGAATTTGCATGGGACGTCTCTCTTGGAATTATTTAGTAACCGCTGACAGCTTGCCACCTAGTCATCATCAGTTCCAAAATATCTATCTCCAAATTCACCCATGCCAGGAATAACGCGAAAGTCTTCATTAAGACCAAACTCTATCTCTGATGTCACAATCTTAATTCTCGGGAATTTTTTGCAAACAACATGAACTCCTTGAGGAGCCTGGATACACAATGCGGTGTCAACACGTCGTAATAGATGAGAATAGTTTTCCAGAACATATAATGTTTCAACAGTAACAATAAACTGATTTAGCAATAAAAGAGATTGAATATAATAAATAACAAACATTCAGCATTGAATTATAATGCTAAGCAGCAGCAACCAAATAAGATGTCGGACTCTATCACTCATTCCTTCCTTCAGCAACTTTTGTTCATGTTATTGAAGTTCCCCCATTCAAAAGTAAGATTTTCAGCTACTTATCATTCAGTGACTAGTTAAAAGGTTTCATGGGTTTTTAAGTCCTGCACCTCTGAAGTCAATCAGGTCTCTCGAAATTTGTCTCTATCAGACATGGGTTAAAGATTGAGCTTTTTTTTTTTTTTTTTTTTGCATGCAGTTCATTTTGAGTGTCAAATTAATACAATATTCAATATTGTGGAAAGCAAAAGTGGGAGCAACGCAGCAAGGCACGGTTTAGGATTTAGAGGGCTTCAGCGACGCTTTAGTGGCAAAAAATGCCAAGGATTTAAAAAAAAAAAAAAAGCAGAAAAGAAAAAACAGAAATAAGAATGCCATAACTAATGAAGAAAATAAGAAAATGTATGCTATTATAATAGAATAAATATAATTCTGATCATATTAGAATAAGTTCTTCCTATTATTTTGTATTCTCCTAGTTCTATTAGGACATGTACTCGTTTTACTCTATAAATAAACGATAGCACCTGCACTTGAGGGTGTACCATCTACTCTACATCTTATTCATCTCAACAAACGCAATCTTAATGATAACAATAAACATCAACAAAAGAAGATGCATGCAATGTCAAAATCTTCTAAATTTAGAAGCAGGGTTAAGTCAGAGGCTTAAGCGGCTTTACGGGGCTTTTTACGACAATTATATTATCCATGTCAAGTGGAAGGTAGAAGGTGCCGATTATTAACAGTCTATCTTCTATGAGCTGCCAAATGCATATTATGACTTAGAAAAAGAAAATGAATAATTATCAAAATTTGTGATGCTTGGGATCAATGATATAGAATGGATTGAACTTTTGTGCAACAAATGCAGTAGACAACAAAAATACATATATTCTCCACAATCATGATCAATCTGACACAAAATTAGGTGAGATTTGCAATACGGCACAAGACACTGAGACACCCATCTGTTCTTCGGAAAAAAGAAGAAGAAATAAAGGTTACTTCAATTTACACTGAGGACTACTTTCCAAGTCACTTCCAGCTGCTGTAACAAGCCTTGACCAATTAATTGTACGCTTTAGTAAGTAATTGATCCATCAACAAGACAGAAAAAGGTTGGGGTAGTTAATGATCTATTTATATGGAACTCAGGCACATGTTCTGGTCTTCAACCAGTTTAGAACCAAACCAACGTACGGTCTTGAAATGAAAGGTCCTATGCATATTTTTTTAACATCTTTCTTGGCCAATTTGAAAAGAAGACTACTCAATATATAAGAATAAGTTAGAATGATCGTATGTTGTATCCATTATTATTGTTGTTGTTGTTGTTGTTGTTGTTGTTAGAGTCAATCGCAAAAAGAGCCCTTGTACTAGTCACCATGTAGGAGTAATACCCTATGAACTAAGTGTTAGTAGTAGTGTTTAGTCCCATATTGCTTGTATGAGTAAATTGTGTCTCAAGATCTATACATATAATAAACTAAGGGGAGAGAGCTAGGGTAACTAACTCTCTAATTTCAATAACTTAGAGTTTATCATTGAATCAGAGCCATGATCCCCTAATTAAATTTAGACCTAATCCTAACCATAACCGCCTCTCTTTTTTCCCTATCCATCCTCAAGTCTCCGTTCAACATCTCTTCAATTCCGCAACCAGATGACAACAACCACTTCGTCCTCAACTTCAGAAATCGTTGCCGACCTCTTTTCCATCATCGCCGTGCAAGCTCGACAACTTCTGCGCTCTCGGGTCCCGGTCACGAACCCGACAGCAGCTGACGACTTCGACATCGCCATCAGTCTTCGATCTCATCCTCGTCCTCACAACACAACATTGACGCCAACCTGTCAACCTGACACTGATCTCGCCTTCACCATCGACTTCATCCTCACAGCTCGCCATCGATGCCGACTTCACCATCCAACTTCGCCCCTGCAGCCTGATATCGACGCTGACGCTGACACCGACTCCACCATCTAACTTCAACCACGGCTTCGCCAGCGCCCTCCTTTTCTCCTCTCCTCTTCTATGATATCTTCTTTCTCATCTTCTTCCTCTTGTTCTTCTACCTCTTCTTCCCCTGTTAATGAAATAAAAAAGGGAAACAATCAACATAACACAGATTGTAAAAAAAAGCTCTGATTTGAGCTTGAGGGAGGGGTTCTCTTGATTATTTCTAGTGATGGCTTAAGACTAAAGAAAAGATGAAGTCAACAGTATCTGAATTTGACAACTTTCTCCAATGGAAATGGGTTATTGAGATTCATCTCATTGGAAGAGCCAATAATCACCACCTGACTCACAATCTCCCCGATCCAAAGACACAAACTTAGAGGCAAGACGATGCACTTCTTCTAGGAAAATTTTGAATAGCATGGAACCATGTGTTTAGTATCTAGTACTGCATTGCAGGACTGTAAAAGAGTTGTAGATCTATTTGGGCGGGTTGTATTGAGAAGAGAGTAATCTAAGTCAAGCCAATGATGTCATTCAAAAGCTATTCAGGAGTAAACAAGAAAATTGAATGTTGACTCATTTCTATGCCGACTTCAACAAACTTTCCGAGGCCAAGAAATTTTTTTTTGTCGTAGCTAATGTGAAGGAGATGCAGGAGAGATCGAATAAGTTAATGTTCTTGTTTTCTTAGGAGCACTGCATCCAAAGTTTTCAAAGGCTCGACCGAATATGATTGGTGTCTCTATTATTAAATCAGTTGAGAATATCTACCCCTTCTTACGTGAAGTTGTTCCTTTGGAATCACAAAATCCAGCTAGCATGTAAACCCATGATCATTCTACGCTTGCGGTCTAAAGCAAAACAGCATGAGGTAGAGGCCATGAGAATGACTTTGGAGGTAGAAGTCGTGGGAGAGGCTGTGGTGATCGTCGTTCAGTAGAGGACGAGGAGAGGCGATCTACTATCATTATTATAAAGAGCCGATCACACCAAGTACAATTACCTACTACTACAAGGAAAGCAGCAGCAGGCATTTAGATTTGCTCATTTAGCCACAACTCAGGAGGAGCAATCTCAGTAAAGAGCAAATGAAGGACCAGTTGTATCAGATGTTCTAACAGTTTCAGATATCATTCACCGTGCCCTCTTCCATAACCACTTTGATTCGAGTAGGCAATCTCATTATTTTTTACTTCATTTAATTCTCCTACTTGAATTATAGATTAAGGGTTTCTAATCACATCACTGGGAACAAAGGTATTATGTCCTCTTTTGATTCTACGTGTTCATTTTCCTCTATTACATTAGTCGATGGTTCTCCGTCTAAAGCTTAAAAATTGCTAATGCTATACCTTCTCTATCTCTATCATCTGTACTTTATGTTTCAAATTTTTCTTTCATTTTACTATTAGTTAGTAGGATTACTAAAGCATTAAACTATTCAGTAAAATTCTATCCTACATTTTGTAAATTGTAAGAACTTAGAACGAAAAAGATGATTAGCATCAGGAAAGATGAATTGTACTATTTGTACTTGGTCTCCAAACCAGTTGCGTACTGTAGCTCTATTTCACTCTTTGATTATCACTGTCGTTAGGTCATCCTTCTTTATCAGTTTTACAATTTTGGTTCTTGAGTTAGTCAAATTGAGTTCTTAGATCATGAGTCTTGTCAACTAGGGAAGCATCATTAAATGTCTTACTCTAGTAAAGTTAATAAAGGGCTAATCACCCATATGATTTGGTTCATTCAGATGTATGGGGTCCATATTAAATAAAATTTCAAGTTTCAGTATTTCATTACTTTTGTGGATGATTACTCACGTGTTGCTTGACTTTTTCTCCTGAAGTCTTGTTCTGAGAATTTTTCTATATTGCAAAAATTTTGCTCTGAGATTAAAACTCAATTAATATTTTTGTGAAAATCTTAACATCTGATAATGCAAAAGAGTACTTTAGTTTATCTTTCACTAATTTTAAGACTCAGCATGGCATTATTCATCAATCTTTAAATGCATATGCCCAACAAAACAGTGTTGCTAAACATAAAATTGTTCATTTACTCGAAATTACTCGCACATTACTTAATCATAGAAAAGTTTCTGAACATTTTTGGAGTCATGCAATTTTTACATGTTTAATTGACAAAATTCTCTCTTCTATTTTGCAAAATCAAGTCTCATATTCGGTATTATGCCCCCAAAATGATGTTTTCATGCCATCAAAGATTTTTTGGTGCATGTAATTTGTTCAGAACAATAATCCTCATAAAACAAGATTAGATTTCTGTGCTCTTAAATGTATTTTTCTTGGGATTCTCAAACAAAAAAAGGTATCGGTACTATCTTCATTGGATCGTTTTCTCATTTCTGCCGACGTCACATTTTTTTGAGTCTAGATCCTTAGTTTGATAGTGAGTCTTCTCCTTTAGAGTCTGAGGACAACAGTATTTTTTCCTTATTCTGGATTCACCTGTTAAGCATATTCCATCATCAGTTGAAGAAAAATTGTAGCTTTAAAACAGAATGAAACCTGATATCTTGTTATTCTTCTATCAGGAAAGAAAGCAATGGATGTTGGTGGGTGTACAGTGCAACTAACTCTCTAATTTCAATAACCTGGAGTTTATCACTAGGTACAAAAACAAAAGGCCAAATTTTTGTTATATTTCCAATCTTACCCCTTATATCTCCCTCTTCCCTCTCCCTCCCTTGCTTTGCAGCATCCACAGCAGCAACAATAGGAACTACAACAATTACAACAATAGTTAAATGCTGCAAGCTGCAACTCATAACAACAGCACCAACAGCTGGTTTGGGTTTAGGCATGGAGAGAGGGAGAGAGAGCTTTAGGGGCTGCACGTGGGAGATGATGCTTGCCAGTGCTGGGTTTCTCCTCAAAGAGGGTTGTTTTGCATGCGGTAGGGGTGATAGTAAATGTCGTGAATCTCGCGATCGATGGTAATGGGGAGGAAGGTTGAGTTTGATTTGAAAATTATTAGAGGATGAGTTTTGGAGAGAGGTGCGTGTTTTGTGAAAGAGGGTAGAGGAAGATGACGAAAAAGAGAGAACAGAGAAAGGTAAAGTAGAAAATTGAACAATTATTGAAGTTCTTGCCACCACACCAATACTTTGAAGTTGTGGTAAGGGTTGAGAGTAATACTTTTATATTCTAACACACCCTCATCAGTCGAGGGTCTTTATTAGTGGGCCAAAACCTAAGTTTTTGTGCAATAATATCTTGTTTTTAAAATCACTTTTTAAATACGCACCCAATAACACTACACACTAATACTCCAAAATTGTGATGAGAGTTGAGAGTAATACTTTTATATTCTAACACACCCTCGCAGCTCGAGTGCCTTTTTAGTGTGCCAAACTCTGGACTTTTGCTCAATAGTATTCTTGTTTTAATTTCAGTTTTTAAATATGCACCTGCTGAAAGTTAAACCTGAGTTGTTCTAATATTATATTAAAATCTATGTCACTACACTAATACTTTGAAGTTGTGATCAGGGCTGAGAGTTATTTTATATTCTAATAATAATATTTAACTCTCAAAAAACTCATGGTTTTCTTATTGATAACATAATCAGTGGATATTAATGCTACATGGCCAATAGTTCAGGGGGTGTTTGTACAATTTATTCTTGTTATTATAGAAAGAAGTCATATAAATACCAACGACCCGCCGCTAAAATGCCTGCTCACTGCTAAAGGAATAGGAATGGTTATGGGGTGTCCCAGGTTCAAGACCATCTATGACCTATATTTCAAATAAATAAATAAATTATACTAATGGCCTGGTTTAATTTTTTGGTACTTGAATCTAAACATTTCTGGGGTTGGCTACATGAATCCTTTTCTTAGTTTGAGCTCTGTTAGGATCCCTTTCTTTGGTTAAATTAACAACTATCATATTCTTTTTAACTTCCTCTATTATGTTGGTTTAAGCTTATTGCGCCTCCTCATTGCTCCAGCACTAAATTTCAACTACATCACTCTTAACCGATTGCAAATACCCAAAGCACCACAATTAGTCCTTCCTATATCTCCTATACGAATATGGATATAGTGGTTTCATATCCCACCACTTTTCCAGTTGTCCATCTCGACATTTTGATTTTAGTTTCACTCATTTTTAGACAGTGTTCCCTAATTACTCAACAGCTTGAGCCAAGCATTCCTAGTCTTATATTAGTCATATAAATAAATAAAATATACTAATCCCGTAGTTTAATTTTTTTTAAATTACATTTACACGTTTCTAAGGTTGGCTACATAATCCTTTTCTTAGTTCAAGCTTTGTTAAGATCCATTTCTTTGGTTAAAATAGCAACTATCATATTCTTTTTAACTTCCTCTATTATGTTAGTTTAAGCTTATTGCGCGTCCTCATTGCTCCACCACTACATTACAACTAACATCACTCCTAACCAGCTGCGAAGCACCTAAGTCAGATCTTCCTATTTTGTTCTATATGGATGTCTTGCTCGAGAAACATTTCTCCAGTTAAACTAATCTCGCTTTGATTCTATGTGAAGCAATGAACATAGGTGATAAGCAAGGAGTTACAAATTATTCAAGCGTGTCCTTAATCTGCATTTAATATGAGAATACAGAATTGCAACAATTTATTGTAACAAGTAGCAAATCGTAGGTTGACAAATATATCATCTTTTCAATTAATAATTGTAGACTAAAACCAGTTCAGAGCCGCTTAAAGGTTTGACCCGAGCCGCCTGGCATCCGACTCATCGTCGGACCCGCATGCAAACCCAACTTAGATTCGGTTGCATCTCTCTCTCTCTCTCTCTCTCTCTCTCTCTCTCTCTCACAGTTACCTAATTGGGGATTCCTAATTGGAATTGGTAATTGAGTGGGAAAGGTCCTAATCCAATTAGAAGAGTGTGATCAATGGCTAGGAATACGCCCACACTTTGTTTCCTATTAGATTTATGGTCCTAGGATCGGTTATATATGTCCTCTTCATAAGATGAAGCAAATAGAGGTGTATGAAAAAGACAATTAGAGTCAGTATAGTTGCATAAGAAAGTCTCATCTCTTCTCTTTAGAGAGAATCCTTTATCTTGAGGAGAAGGATATATTTGGATATTTTCCCCTCTACTGTTCATTACTTTGGTGAACATGGAGTGAATTAGTACCCGAGGACCCATCAGGATGCTAGGGCAAGGCCATAGAGACGAATGTTAAGGAATCAAAGACCAGGAGGCCTCGGTCAAAGGTCCAGGTGGTGTCACCAGAACGTAATGATCCACAAGGGCTTTGAGAAGTTATATTTAACTGGTTTATGTTTGGTTTCAATATTTGTTGCATGCAAATATGCTTCTTGCTATAGATCTATTATTGTAGTTATCTGATCATCCATGTGTTCATGTTTTTGGATATAAATGATAAAATTCCCGATAGTAATTTGCTACACTTTTTCTTTTGATAATAGTCTAATTAACTGGACCATAATTACTCCGTGTTTTATGATAAAGTCATGTATACTAGAATTTACCGCATGCTTCAGATGAACTAATTATATTCATAATAATTTTGCTTTGCATGTAGGTCTGTGGAAGTGAGGATTGCATCAAATCTCTGTTGAGTAAATTCAAAACAAAACTAACATCCATTCATTATGGATATGCATCTGGTTCATGTTGGTCATTGTTGTTCTGCACACATGTATGGCTCTTAGCCACAAGCTTGACATTCGAGAATAGTTTTGCACAAGGCAAAAATTTGGAGACCAGGAAGAATTCAATAAAATTAGCAAAGTTCAGAAAGAATTAAAAATAAAAAATCTAAGAAATTTAATAGATATCTCAAAAGACATTTAAGAAGTGTATAGTCTTTAATGTCTAACAATTTAGTTTTCATTGTAGGTCATTGCTCTGGAGGTCTGATTTCATAGTTTCTGCGTTTAAAACAATAATTACAAGAACGAATATAACTTATTTAATAGTTTGAATTTTCACCCTCACTTTTCCCCTCTCCATGTACCACTCTCCCCTTTAAATATATTTATTTAGCCTCGATTTTCCCATCTACATGTATATTCTCAGTCATCCTTGTTAAATTTAAAATATATTTATTTATCCCCGTTTATTCTGCCTTTTCAAACGAAGGTAAGAGCTGGAGGCCATTCCACATAGCCGAAGGCCCATGCAAGGGGTGGTAAGTGTTCAATTAGCTTGATACACATTGTTATCTCACAATGCAACAACATGAGCTTTGGGTAAAATGGTTTACTGACAAGGGACACTGACAAGATCTTCCCTTTATTTTTCTATAAAACCAAACCAAATCTATTCTCAATTGCCTATAGTTTTAGCTTCCCTATGCCTTCTTCGATCTTATTTTTTTGGGAAAAAAAAAAGGCTAGCAAGCAAATCATCCATCTTTAATGTTTCGATCTGATGGGCAGGCATAATAAATTGTGGAAATGGTTGATACTGATCAATTTTAGTTGATATATGCATTTTCTTAGTAGTCTACTTTAGTTCTTTACTTTGTGGGTCAGCAATGATTTTTATGAAGATTATTGACAATAAATAACACAGACTAGAAAATATAAATGGTTTGAGATGGCACATTGCATATGTAAACATTTTATAGGAGGTTAAAGAAACAAAGATGACAAAGAATAAAGAGGACAGAATTTGACTTGAATAAAGATTATGAAACAAGAACATCAAAGGAGTGCACTTTAAAAGTGTCACCTACAATGCAAAATCTATCGTAATGTAACAAAGCAAATATTGAGAAAAATAAGAGAAAAAGAAAAACACATAATTTACATGATTCGGCGTGAACAGCCTACGTGCACAGGCAAAAGAGGATGAGAATCTACTATAACGTGAGGAATACAGGACGTGGAGATCTCTCAAAACAAAACCCTAAACCCAATACAAAACTCTCACAAATAGGGAAAATGAGCTCTCACAAACCCTAAAGTCTCACAAACAGGGAAAATGAGAGAGAGAGAGAGAGAGAGAGAGAGAGAGAGAGACTCAGTTAAAAGATAAAGAGAATGATCCAAATTTATAGATTTCTATGGGGCAAAGTCCTACACACAAAAAAAAAATCCTAGTCCTTTTAAGGATTCCTTTTTCTTTCTTTTCTTTCTTTTCTTTCACTCCATCTAACAGGACTTCTCTTAGTGTGAGTCCTCAAATAGAAGTCTCCTCCAACACGAACTGAATCCAGGTCAAACCAAAATGGATATGGTTCTGGTTTGAGTCAAAACTCAACAAAAAAAGTTGCTTTTTTAATGACAACCAGTAACAAAGAGAAAACCCATAAAGATCCGCCAGAGTGCGCAGGGTAATGGTTTTGTTTAGTTCTGGTCATGAGTTTTACATGTATTAAGACAAAAGATGATAAATATAAGATACAAGTGAGTCAAAGCGTTCAAGTATTTGTATTTTAGAGATTTGCACATATGAAAATTATCTTGGCACCAATTCACACTAGTCCATCTCATAAAAAGCATGAAAAAAACCTCTACATCTGAAATAGAAGCAAATATGCACAATAAAATATGGCAGTGAAGCAGAATGAACTTACAGAAATTAAATTCAGAAATATAATGTTTGCCTCCTGCACACCTTTCTGAAGAAGCAATGAGATAGCTTGTACAGCCGAGTTCCCTACAATGGAAAAGTGATGCTCAATAAGAAAAATGAAAACGCACATGAAATAAACTGGTTTCCAAGTAGTTCTATATTGCTAAGAAATAATACATCTGTATGAGTTTTATGTAATTTTCCAATCCAATAAACTTATATGAGACGAGGCAAACATCTTATAGTATGACGATTCGCACGAATCTTATATAAGTTTATTAGGATAGCAAATTACATAAAACCCCTCATACAACAACAACAAGAACAACTAAGCCACTTGTCCCAAGTATTTGGGGTAGGCTACATAAACCAAAAGAGAATTACGCTGGATCGAGCACATGGATCAGCTTTCTCCATCATTCCTTCGAGCAATATGCCTTCATTAAGACCTTTAGCCTCTATACCTTGTCGTATCACCTCCATCCATGTTTTCTTCGTCTCCCCTACACTCTTTTAACTTGCTCTAATTTGATACGCTCTACTCGCCGGACCGGCGCATCTGTAGGTCTACGTCGCACATGACCAAACCATCGTAGGCGGTTTCCTCTCATCTTCTAAAGGGGCTACGCCTATCTTAGTACGAATATCCTCTTTCTCACCTTATCTCTCCTCGTGTTACCACACATCCAACGAGCATGCGCATCTCTGCTACATAAAACCCCTCATACATGTGTATATTCTCTCAATATAGAAAAACTTTCAGCTTACCTTCAAAGGTAAAAACTAAAAAGACTACCATTACGACACTCCTTAGTGCCTAATCTGTGTTTATACAAATGCAAAACAAGAGGAAGCTCAACGGGTTGCACCAGAAACTACTGGGATTTCCTCTATCTTTAGAGTGCCCCTCACTTTTAATTGACCTCTAACCATTCGTTAAAATTCTAGGCATCCTACTTCTACATAAAATCCACTTGACTAAAATAGGTGTTGTGACTTTCGTTTATTATCTGGTTAAAAGTATCCATGGTAAAGGAAATTGGAGTTAAGGTTTAGTCCCACAGCATGGAATAAGTTCAATATGTGAGCTTAATCTCATGTGGTTCAAGATCCTCTTGCTACAACAAATTGGTAACAGTGCACGGTCATGAACTCAGAAGGTCAAGTATGGTACATAAGTGCATGCGGATTAGTACCTCTATGACCTGGTTGGCGCTACAGTTGATTCGAGAAGTTCCTTCAAGAAAGGATGGGCACATGACGGATACAGTTATATGGATTAACTCCAATGCTTGTTTTGAAATTAGAGCCTAGAGGTGGAGTCAACTGCACAAGGCTACCTCCAATGGTAGATTCAAACTATAACTCTGGAATTTAAACATAATGTGGAACATAAAGGATTAGTTGTTGTGTGTTCAGATAAAGGCGAGGATACAAATTAGAAACACAACCTAGGTATGAAATTGTAAAAGATGGATTACCACGACTTTCGGGCATCCTCCGATGTGAGACATAAGTCAAGGTGGAGATTTTTTGGGTTTATATCTCACATCCGGTTAATACCCAAATTAAGGGGCAAATGGAGTTAAGGTTACAATCCAGTTAAAATTATCTCACATCCGCACTCAGCTCGGCTCGCCGCGGCTCTAAAAGGTCCTGTAGCAATAGGTTACTGAAAACACAAAAACACAAACTGGGGATAATAGTTGACAGATTAGGATTCAAGACACCCCAACAGAACTCATCCTGGTCCATGTAAGACAACATTTGGAATACCAAAACGGCCATACATGCTTAATAGTTTTTATGAACTCAAGAATTAATCGTAGCTAGCATTTATGATGCGGAACCATGGGGAAAACTCTATACTTAAGCGTGCTCGAGCAAGGGTAATTTCAGGACAGGTGACTCTCTGGAAAGTTCTCGCTCGGGGAGTGACAATGTCCGACACAACATGGCTCCATTTGGAGTATGTGCTATATAGCTTCACTTTATTGATGAAACATAACTGAGAATAGAAAAATGAAACTCACTAACATAGCATATATTGAAAAAACATTAGGCATATATTGGACTTGATTAATGGGTTATCAATTCTTAAAGTTTATATAAAAGAACATTTTTAGCTGAAAATTTGAAGTTCAAGTTCCTCAACTGGATGCTGGAGAAGGAGAAGTACTAATAAAATATCAAAAAATGAACCACACAAATTAGCAGAGTGAAAAACTCTCTTATACAGACCAGTATAAAATAAACATCTAAAATAATATTATTGATACCAAAAAACCTACTTATCGCTCATTGCTTGCATTCAAAAACAACAAAAATAAAGCAAATTGAAATGAGCTATGTTTTCAATTGTCCCATTCCCATACTCATATTAGGGTTCAAAATCTCGTCCAAGTCGGACGAGACTCAGCCATTCGAAATCTTGACCGAGTCGTAACCGGACCGGCAGGTGCCGATGCGGACGCGTCCCACATTTTAGGGTGATATTTGATGGAATTGGACTTGATTCGGTCAACTCAACCGAGTCGACCTGAGTCAACTCGGTATCACGAGATGACTCGGGTCGATTCAATCGAGTCAACCAAGTTAAGGCCAATCCGGGTCAACGGTGTAAACCCGACCCATTTCTTTGTGCAGAAAAGGAAAACAACACAAAACTGAATCTAGAGCTTACCCGATCTACGCCCGCCCGTCGTCGCCGCCGCCGCCGCCCGCCTTTAGCTCCGGGTAAGTCTCTCTCTTAGACCCAGAGAGTGAGCGGGTAAGACAGAGAGAGACTGAGAGTCTCAATCTCTCTCTCTCTCTCTCATAAATGTAGTAAAAATAAATTTTTATTTTGGTATGTTTCTACTAACGACACATGTATTTATGCACTCTTTATGTTTAGCATGCTAGGTGATATATTTTGGACATGTGATACATAAATATTAATGTCAATATTTTGTCAAGATTTGTCGTGATTTTTCAAAAAAAAGAGCTTTCTATGTAGCATTTCGCGCGTATCGGCCGAGTTCGTTCCGCGACGCCGGGACCGATACATCTCAGTGCTCGTCGAGTCGGTGGCTGAGACCGCGACTTTGAACCATGACTCATTTCACAACCTATGTTTCATAATTTAAAATAGAAAAACAAAAACGACTATATCCAGGTGAATAAAGAACAGTGTTCTAAAAAAAGGTTTAAGCGGCCGATTAATCGTCCGCTTAAATGTTTTCGGCCTGAAACCGAGCAGAACTTGAAGAAAGCGGTCCGATTACTCGGCCAGGCGATTAATTCGCTTAAGCGATGATTAAGCGTCTAATCGGTGATTAATTAGTGTCCGTTTAAAGGTTATTCATCATTTTCTAAATGGATTCGAATTTCAAACCCATTAAACTAACTGAACTCAAACCGATCCAATAATTGAGGATATAAATTGTCACGTGTTAGAGAATTAGGACTCGCGAGCCCTAAATTTATCCGCATTCTCAATCCTCTTGTGGCGACGAAGCTCCTGAATCTCACGAAGAACCTCTCGATGCTCATGACAATGAGATGACGAAGCTCCCGAAGTCCTGATTTTATCTGAAGTTCCCGAAGCTCACAGCGTTGACGATCCTCCTGGGGATTAAAGCTCCCGAAGCTCGACAACGAAGAAGTTCACAAAGCGCTGATCCTCCTGTGGCGAACTCCCCCTTCTACGACGACCTCCCCTTACAGTTGATCCTTCCACTGCGACCTCCCTCTTTGTCGACAAAGACCTCCCCCTGCGATTAGCTCTCTGGTCAGCAGAAAGCGTTGACGGCGACCTCATGCGTCGACGATGACCTCTCTTTGGTCAGCTCTCTCCCCCTCGCGTGCACGTATTTTGCTTAGGTTTTTACCAATGGTCTTTATTTCTTTTAATAGGTTGATGAGTGCCTCAAGGGTGAGAAGGATAGAGTTACACATTACTTGCAGTTGTATCTAGCAGTGAATCAAAGTTGTTGGAAGTATTTTTTTTTGAAAGAAATACATATATTTGTTCATCTAAAAAGTATTTTTAACTATAGTTGTTGGAGGTGGAGGTACATTGATGTACTTTAAACTGATTGTCATTATTACTTTTAAATGCTTCTTAGTACTAGCAATTTAATTTTTCAAGTTATGTTTACTATATCTTTTATGCTTTTTTGGAGTTTATAGAACTCATATTTCCATGTTTTTAGTATTATAATATTATTATATTATAATAATAATAAAACGTGTAATCCGTTTAATCACCGTTTAAACCGTTTAAGCATTATGCGCTCTCGGACCGCTCGCGTACTGAAACCGCTTTTTAGAACATTGATAAAGAAAAACTATTACTTAGTATGAATATAAAATGGTTATGTAAATCTTAGCTTCTTTTAGGTGTAAACTGATGCCCTCGAGCCCCATGTGCACCCCCCCCCCCCTAACAGGGAAGTACATTCATCTAGCTAAGTTTGACATACGATTTCTGACAATGGGATTTGGCCCAAAGAACATTTCCTATCAGGTTCATAAACATGCAAGGTCCAGCACGTTTAGTAACGATTTTTTTATATTAGCATGAAGCATGAAGTTTTATATATTAACATAATAGCCTCTGATGCTATTAGCTACTCAATACTGGGAAATTAAACTACATTGAAAAAGACTTCCAATCCATCAGGATCGCATATTTCCCCCACAAAAATAATCACCAGTTGGAAAGAAATGTCCCCAATAAATTCATGCTGCTCAAATGGTAAACCTGCAGCTTCTGATCTAACACAGATGAAGCCAAGATAATATATACTGAGAAAAGAAAATTAAAGCCCAAATCTCAAATTTTCTGAAACTTCAAGAGGAACAAAAGTCTGGAAAGGTGGAAGCTCTTTACCGAGCTTTCAACAGGCCTTCAGATTCTCTTGTCCTACTGCGCTTCATCCTAAAGTAACATGCAGCTGGAGATTGTTTTATGCTATAATCACAATACCAATTATTTATCACAATACCAATTATTTTATGCTGGTTCACACCATCTTTAACAGTCAACTTTGTCATAATACTGCTGCCCAACTCTGAAGTGTACAAGCTTTCCTCAAAGCTCATACTGTCATGCGGTTCGGTGTGTATTGGGAAAATCCTGATGATCATCGGTGAAGTTTGGTGGTTTTATCATATACCAATGCCATTACAGTGCTATCAACATGGTCATGCCACACCAACCAGTACATTATATATGTTCCAGTCATCCAATTAGCATCACTTACATACTTCAAACTTCATCTTTTGAACTGTTGGACGTTTGCAGACTTGAACCCTTGAGGATAATTTCCCAACAGATCAACAACATTCCAAAGCGATAAAAGTACAATGATATCGCCATTCCTTTTTACAATCCTAGAGCTTTCAAAGCAAAATATGATGCACTAAGAAAAGTACAAATTTATTATATTTGAATATGTAACAATTTTCTCAAGGGATTACTCATTACTGAGGTGTATATATATTTGCATTCACATCCATAAAATTAGGTCCATCCCCACCTAAGGTTTGGAAAATCCATGAAGATCACTTCCGGATACCCTCAAATTAAAAATATGAAACTTTCCTACTAATGACTTCATGCAAACATCTATGGAGGATTGATTTCATCACATGTGGAGTGAGCTATAGGTGATCGTAAATAGTAATGAAAGTCCAATGGAATGTCATCGACAGCAACATAGGGAAGGAACAAGTCTTATGATTGCAGCAAAGGTATAGATGAAGGGGAAGGCACCAAATATAACATGGAACTAGGGACTCCTAATTTTAATTGACAAATATTGATTAACAAATAACAGCCGCATTAAAGATAAATAACACACAACTATGAAACTGGTTTATCAATATGGATGACACTTAGCATCAAGTAGAAGAAACTCGCAGTTCTGGGTTTTACAAGTTGGAAGTAGAACGACTACATTAGAAATCAAAAGTAGAGGGACTAGTTCCACCACTAATCACTCAGAAAGAACTTCATCACTGAAATTATAATGAATGTCTGTACTATGGAAATGGAGAAACTTGCACCCATGTAAATAGGAAACAGAAAATTACATGTAACTAGGACTTACGAAATAGCTTCTTGTTGTAAACAATTTACATCAAAATAATGATGATACCTGTGTTTAAATTAACCAACCTGTGCCTAGTATAGGATCCAACAGCAGAACATGCCTATCCGAGATGTCTTTTGGCAGATTCTGATAGATTAGCTACAGAACAACAACATGTCAGTCAAGCATCAAAGCAAATGAACTATAAAATCCAAGAGCTTCGCGCAAACCTGCTGACCGTTATCTCCTTCCCTGTGAATGAGAATCTTCCCTATTTTGATACCTTTACAACATGCTCGCAGTGCATTTTCCATACTTTCACCACTGCAACAATTCACCTATTTAATCAAGGCTTGATAAACAAAGTAGGAAGAGCCGCATCTTTTATTATCCCGTGTACACTCATCAAAGTCGCAAATGATATTTCTCAATGCCAAGAAATATTGGTCTACAATAGCATGTCTAATAATTTGTGTTCTCTTATGATATTTGGATATACAGCGCAGTAATCAAACATGGGGTTGAACACATGATGGAACTTTACAACAACAACAACAACAACAACAACAACTAAGCCATTTGTCCTAAGTATTTGGGGTAGGCTACATGAACCAACAGAGAATTGTGCCGGATCGGGCACATAGATCAACATGATGGAACTTTAAACAATATTTACTTTTTGATTAACCATCATCCATTCTGTTATATCCATTTGTATATTTAATTTGAGGCAATTAGTCTTATCCACGTCTTTAAGCAATTTGACCCGAGTCCCCCATGTGTATTTTTTTCATTTAGATTTCTGAAAATATTAAAATCTGAATATCCCAACTTTCCTAGACCATTGTCTACATCAGTTAAATATTAAGATTACATATATGAGGAATTTCACTGGAAAAAGCTTATTGACTGTATCATTGTTCAGAATGTAAACAATATTGAGATTGAACAATAAGTTATCAGTGGCGTTATCAGTGGCTCAATGGAGTACCTTCTAATAACTGAGATACCACATAATCTCTTACAGAATTCCACCCCGGTATATACAGACCCTGCACATAGCAAAGAACAATACAGTGCATATGATACTCAAAAGGGTGCTCCAAAAATACAGTGCACCATCATCAGAGAAATATTATTGCAAGAACTGTGATTGTAAATTACAAATAAAGAATGAGATGGTCAAACATTTATGTCAGTCTAAAATAACATCAAAAAGACGGTCTGTGTAGCATCCATTCACAAAGGTCCCAATCTTTATTCGAGAGCTTCCATGATATGTCGCATACCGCTCCTGCAGTCTTGGCTCTTGATATAGCGTGAGACTGAAAATTCCTCTTCATCAGAGCATGTGTCAATGAGGACCAAAGCCTAAACATGATCTGATCAGCACTGGGAGGAGCTCTGTACCACAATGATAACTCAGGGATCCCACGCCTTCTGGACTAGAGCGATGGTATTCGTGGCTATATTCATTGTAATGATCAATTATCCTAACTCCAAAAGACTTAATTTAATACTTTTATTTTATTTATTAATAAATCCAAATTATTTATCAATATAAGATGTATACGTGTGACAGCCTAAAAAGGACCATCTGTCGTACATTTACTCATTTTGTTTTTTCCCCTCAAGTGTAGTAATGAGGTATAAATTAGATGTAGTAGGGAATACGAAAACAGAAGTGCCAAACTCTTTGGAATTGATTACAGAATTCACAAATACCGTCGGTGGGAATCTTAATGTAGAAGAGCCTAGAAGAGAATCCCAGAGGAGCAGCAAAGTGTTTCCTAGTACCTCAGCCACAATGAAGTGCCTCTTAAAGTTTTTACTCTGGTGTTATAGTTTCTAACATTTATTTGCTCCCTCGAAATGTTATCCAATACTGTGAAGTGTCTTTTGTCCAGTTTTAGTCTTGATTTGATTTTATTACAGTTACAGGGTTTGTAAGTTTCTTCTTCCTTGAGGTGAACCGTTTTATCTTATACTTTTTCCATTTACTCCCTTTCTTCACTTGCACCTTTCTTGTTTCTTTCTCTTTATGTACACTCTCTTCGTTATAGCCCTAAACAATAAATAGTACATTAGTATTTAAGCGATAAAATATAGAACTATAAGTATTTACATCCAAAGCTATGGAGTAGCAATATGGTATTTGAATTCCATTTATATACTACTTCCTATAAATTTATAACTGGCAGGTGATGACAGCATTTTATGAAGATCAGAGCCACATAATGGGATAAGGAACGGAAATTAACAATAATGAGCACCCCTTGCATATTTGGTGGAACGATGTTTATTGGAACTTAAAGGTCACAGTCACAGAGGACCGCATAACCAAATACCTAGAAAATATTATGGTTGGCCAAAAGAACACTGACATGCCACCAAGCACTCACCTAAAGTTAAACAGAAGCCTTGTGCTCGTTCCAGTGATGGCAGTTCTTGTGACGGTTAACAAGGTAGAGGTTGAAAGTAAGGGATCACATGTTTGGTTTGTTCTCAAAATAAACACCAAATGAAAGAAATTCTTTTGATATTTTAGAAAGTAATGGATCCTTCTCAGAGTAAAATACAGCTAGAGGGTACATCCGCAATAGAAGGGTACAGGACAGACTCGATATCCGCTAGCCACAATAGGTAGCATGTTGTCAAAAGCAAGGTTCTAAATATCGGATATCGGAATCGTATCGATGGGAGTTTTTCATATCGGATATCGGATATCGAGGGAGATATCGGGGATACGCGCTCATATCGGGCGTTCATATTGGACACTATATATAATGAAATATTGATAATTAAGAGTTGGTTTAGAGTTATACAAATCATCTACCTAATAAAAATGATGTAACATGCTTGCAGAGACAGTAAAAAACAATGTACATTTACACGCAGTCGTGCAATAAATAAGTTATTTCATACCGGGTGATATATCGGACGATTTATCGGCCAATATCGAGCAATTTATCGGCCGATATTTCAAATTTCGGCCGTTTTTTGCTGCAAACGATATGGCGAATAATTTTCCCATATCGTATCGGCAACAGGCAAAAAAGGAGATATCGGACGATATCTCGGCCGTATCGGCCGATATTTAAAACAGGGGTCAAAAGAAGTTGGAAATGTAATAAACAAGTACAGAAATTACTTCATTGAAGAGATATATGTTGTCATTCTCTTTTTCATCAGGCCTTTGTACCAAGCAACACTCGAGTTCACTACTGCTAGCTTGGAGAGGTTTCTCACCATGCTAGAAGATGTGGGACAAGTTTGTCGAGGATTAAGGATGCCTAGATACCATCGTCTTAGAGAAGAGATTTCGACGCCGAAGACATAAGGTGCAAGCTACAAGCACCAACGGTAGAAAAAGATGTTCCACGATGTCTGATGTTCATAACTTTATATTGAAAAGAAAGCGACAACCATGAAAACTTTCATAGTGAACTCTAAGTGTGATACGTCTGTTGAATCGACCAAAGGATTTTCTTGTATACAGGCAGGACCATCAGAAAAAAGACATTTGAATGTTGGTATGACAATGACAAGAATGAGCAAAGAAACATGTAGTTTAGGTGATATCACTATAAAAGGACACGGTATTTTGTAATCTATAATTAACCATAATTTTGACTATTATAGGTTTTATACTTGTGTCATTATTATGGATTTGTGACCATGATTTCAAATATCAGCCGATTCTAATATATATCAGGAATACCTAAGGTATTTGGTACGATATACTTCGTATAATATCAGTCAATATTGGGCCCGATATAGCTGAAAGTGACAATACTGATACTAAAAGTCGTTGGTCAATACCAATAGTGAGATTTTAAATGACGTTTATGGCTATTGATAAACCAATATCAAGGTTAGTTTCGTATGAAAATAACTAACCATGCTAACCAAGAACAAGATGAAAAAGAAAAAAAATTCCCTTTAACAGTGTTACTCTCACCTCCATATTTCCCCACAAATATATGCTTTAATTTCTAAATAAATTTTAGGCAACAAGGGAACAATAGGGTCATCTTCTTACTTAATCAAACTCCATCAGAATCTCACTGGCATTCAGGGATGGTCTTACTGCTCGAGATGTAGATTCTCTTAGGTTGCCACACAAGCGGTGTTCTAAACATCAGTTTATGTGGCCCATTATGCGGCCCCATAATTCTATTCGGGATAACATCACTGAAAAAGCCTTATGTGGTCTAGTTATGCGATCGGTCTGCTTATTCGGGCCTATGCAAGTTATGCGTCCACATACCCGAAAAATCGGGTGAATGAGTGGGTCAGAAATTTGGGTTTGAGTTTGCGGGTTTGACTAATCAAAATGGGTTCGACCCACAAACCCGTTACTTAGACGATTCAGACTAGGAACTTAGGGTTAGGGTTGGCCTCAATTCGAGCTCTCACTCTCCTTGGATTGCTAATCCAAAAAGATATGTTCTCCCAATTTTTCTTTTTACTATTTATTTATATTGTTTTATTACTATTATGGTTTGTAAATTCACAATTAAATATTATTTTGTGGTTAATAATGTTGTGTATGTACTTGTACGTATAATGATGCTTTAGGCATTTTCAGTGTTTAAACATATATATTTGTGCCTATAAATGTTATTATATATAAAAAAAATTCATTAACATGTAATTCTGCATAATTCGCATAATCAGCGCATAAACTGATTTAATGTTATGTAGCTGGATCACACGAATAATGAAACCTCATTTTATAACACTATAAGTGAGTAATCTGCTTCTTAAGGGCAGGCAATGCCAGACTTCCGTCCCAAACCGGTTGTCCTAACGTCATAATTTTCATTAAACTTTAATTTTTGTAATTTATTAAATATATAGTTATTATTCTGCACAACTAGTCAGTAAAACTTCTTTATGCAAATTAAATATATATAAGAAATACTTTTAAGAAAAGGGCAGTTATTGGACAAGCTGTAATTCCTGTGATTTAATTTTCTTAGAAGAATACTAGAAGAGTTGCAATCTCACAAATTCGAGAAAAGGTTAAGATTTTGACCGGTTTCAGTTGTTAACTATATGATCAAAATATTTTGATATTGGATATTGATTGGTTTCATCTGTCATATTTCCACTTCTTTGGACTTGTTCTTTGTCCTAAATGGCGTCTTCATGTATATGGGTGAAAAGGAACCAGTGGGGTTTAGTCCTACGTCAAGTAAGAAGAAGCTTGGATATATGGTAAACAAAGCTTGGAACAAGAATCCATTTGGTGTTTACCCTTTTGAATCAAAATTGGTCCCAAGGCAAGGTTGTTAACCAGAATAACTAATGCACAACTCCTAATTTGGGCCTTGCCATATTTCTAACTAATGCACAACTCCTAATTTGGGCCTTGCCAAATTTCTAATGAAAATGAAGAGATGAACTGGAATTCAAAAAAAAAAAAAAAATTTATCCCGAAGTCACATTCTATGTCACAGAAAGATAAGAAAGAAGCTAATGGCTTGGGGAATGACCATGTAGACTTATGCTCACACCTTGTCAATTTTATGACATCACAATTTATTGCAAAACTGAAAAAGCAGGATAAATAGGGTATCCATTTGCGGCGACTGAACAAAATCCACTTGATTTTCCACAAAATTCGAGTGACACTTTTAGTCAGGAAATAATCAAGCAAAGCTGCTTACCGGTTGGAGTGATCACCTGCTTTTCTGTAAATGGAAGATGCCCCAAACCATGCTCAACAACCTATGCATGAGATATTATTTTTAATCTGAGTTCTTATCAGATACCAATTATTAACTATATTGATAGGATACTCACCAAGCGAATCAATCGATCGGAGTAAAATATGAAGTCATGTTTTGGTGCCTGGGCATCACGTATAAGAGTATGCATCCCACGAATCTAGAAAAACAAGCAGGGGTTATCAAAACTCAGAGAATAACAGGTAATAATATTCCAAATAATGTCATTTAGACGATGCAGTAACAGAACACAGCATTATTAGCATTCTTCTTGAAGTAGTAGTCAAAATCTAACAGAAAGTAGCAAAATAAATAGTATGAACGATGTGTACCTGAAACGTCGAATGGATAACATAAAGATTTGGATATATTTTACAGAGATCATGCTGCCCAAGTTTTGTACAGATATGTTGCACAATTAAGTCAATCGCTACATGATTTTCTCCACCTCGTGGGATAATAATGTCAGCATATTTCTTTGTCGGGAGTATGAAGTCATCAAAAGCAGGTTTCACGAACTTTGAATACTGCATCAGTGGACTACAGAACCAATGAGTAATAATAGATTACAGTGTGATATTAACAAATTTTACAATCAAGAATTGCATGCGAAGAGTAACAGCATCATGTCTAATATACATCACATTTCAATCGAAAATTGGTCAAAAAAATATATTAGAACGATATTACCACCGCGTCTTATTCAAAAATGAAGCACGCCATCACAACCATAGGCAAAACCCACCTAATTCAAAAACCCAAGATTTTTTCCTGAAGATTTTTCTTCAGCAGACATTTTCTATTCCCTGTTAGTATGCTGCCTCAACGCCATCCTGTCTCATCAAAATTTTAATACATGGACTTTCCATTTCGTGCAACCATTTTGAGCTCTACCCATTTTAAGATTAGGACATCTGTACTCTTGCTACTTTCAAATCTGCAAGCTTAATTTGCATTATTACTTACATTAAGCTTATTACGTCATATAGCTTGCATCTCGCATTCTCACCATCAATCTCACCTTCTAATGCCATTGATGACTATCCTATGTGAGATTTCTTTCCTCCTTATTCTTCGCCCTTCCTCCACACTAATATCAGCTCCAAGCACTTAATCCAACTCTAACAAAGTTGCTATTTCAAAATACAGTGTTTGTCTTGTAAGTGTTGTAATACCATTATTGTGAGTACTTTATCCTATGAAGCCATGTGCCACCCATGAGCCGACCATTAATCGACGACACATTAGGTGTATAAAACAATATCCATGGAGTTTCCATTTCGTGCAACCATTTTGAGCTCTAGCCATTTTAAGATTAGGACATGCGTACTCTTGCTGCTCTCAAATCTGCAAGCTTAATTTGCATTATTACTTACATTAAGCTTATTACTTCATATTATAGCTTGCATCTCGTATTCTCTCCGTCAATCTCACTTTCTAATGTCATTGACGACTATCCTATATGAAATTTGTTTCTTTCCTTCTTATTCTTCGACCTTCCTCCACACTCATATCAGCTCAAGCACTTAATCCAACTCTAACAAAGTTGCTATTTTCGACATACAGTGTTTGTCTTGTAAGTGTTGTAATACCATTACTGTGCATACTTCATCCTATGAAGCCACTTGTGCCGACCATCAATCGACCACACATTAGGTGTATAAAACAAAATGGTTATGCCACCTGCAGTCATTGCATCACCTTCCACCCTTCGTCATCAGATCGTGCTTTGCCCATCAAATTTTTACTTCAATCATCTTGTGCATGTAATGGATCCCCCCTTTGCAAGCCAAACAAAATCACTGAAGGCCCCTCAAAGAATTGGAATCAGAAGCATTCTTGGGCACGGATTATGCAGAGTAAAACAATTTCTAAAGTCCCAAACAATGGTAGAATTTATTAGAAACAATAATGGATTGCATTATTCTTCACATAATAACTAACTTACTATAACCATACAGTAATATAGAGTTACTTTTGCAATATTAGTTCGGGAAGTGCTTTCTGTTATTTTATAGTTCTCTGTTCCTTTTAGAACATGCACTGTTTCTATGACATAAATAAGGGCAAAGGATGTACGTCTTCTCTTCATCTCCATATGGTATCAGAGCACTAGCTCTTCTTGTTAGATTGTTTTCTCTTTTAGTCTAGTTTGATTTCTCTTTTTAGTTTTTAATTTGTCTTAACTTTTTTCTTGGCTTTCTTCTTTGTTTTTCTTATTTTCCTTTTTGTCTTCTTATCTTCTTATTTCTTCCTCCAACTCAACAGCCCAACCACCCCTTCTTCTCCTTTCTTTTTCCTTTACTTTTCTCTTTCTTTTCTTCCTCCTTTTATTTCTACTTCTCCATAATCCAAACAAAATATATACATGGTCATCTTCAGGAAGAGGTGTATACACTTTAGCCTCCTGGCTATCAGATTCAGGGAGAGCATGAGAAGGTCTGCAAACTGAAAAAGCCTCTCTATGGCTTGAAACAATCTCCACTTGCATGGTTTGATAAGTTTTTAGTATTGTTGTTGAACGCTATGGTTTGTGACAAAGCTCATTTGATCCTTCTATGTTTGTATGTATCTCATGTTGGCACTATTATACTTGCATATGTTAATGATATTGTTACCACTAGAGATGGTCATCAACGTATTATTCAGTTGAAAACTTATTAAGTTCTAAGTTTCATATAAAAGACTTTGGTCTATTTTGAAAAATAAAATTGGAATAGAAGTTATCCAGTCAAAGAAATACATTTCATTGTTTTAAATTTGTTGGAAGAAACAGTTGTGTTCAATCTAAACCTATTGACGCTCCTATGTATCCTACAATTTGTTTATTTGTTTCAATCAATAAGCAGGGGAGCCTCTTGCGCATCTAGGCCAGCATTGACAATTAATTGGTAAACTAATTTACTTGATAGTCACTCAACTTGATATTAGTTTTATTGTCAATGTTCATGACAAACAAGCAGGATTCCTTGGGAAACTATTGATTTATATAATTATAAATTTTACTTCACAATATCTGGGTATGGTGTTATATTAACCATTTTTCTCTTAATAATTTTAAGTTCTAAATTAAAAGAAAAACATTTAACATATAAATGCACAAAGCATGTGTGTCTGATGTATCCCTGCCATATTGTATCCTAATGTTCCTCAAAAGTCATCATCTTCCCGTTTTGCATTCTTTTCCATGTACCAGAGAGCTTCTCCACTCATTTTCCTTCCACTATACTCTTGAGAAAAGTTAAGGATAAGATTTTTATACTTGTTTATGTAAATGGGTAGGGAATGGATTGGGTAATAATTTTATACACACCTCCCTAATTTTAATCTTCTGTTGTGCATTTATATTTCTTTCATGGTCTATTTCTATCTTTTTCATTGCATACTTGGGTAAGCTTTTCCATTTGACATATTTTGCACAGGGAGTTTAGTGTTTTTAATTATTTACACTGGTAATGGAAATTTGTACCTTCACCCTTTAATGTAAGCCTGTAAGGTATTCGAATTTCTACATAACCCATCAAGTAAGGTAATGTGAACTTGTTGCCATCCCTAGTAACGATATAACCTTCAGAGTAAAGTTTACTTTTGAAATCTCTGAGACATGTGTCTTGGTACTTTATTTTTTTTTAAGTAAATATGTCCTTGTACTGATCCAAGATTTGGCCAGTAATTTCCTAAGCAACAAAAACATTACGACAATCATATACCTAAATAAAATTTAGCGTTGCATTTCCCAGAAAAGAAAAACAGATTTGTTTCAATGTCGAGTTGTGAAATCATAAATTATTAAAGGAGGAATCAACAACTACAGACAACCTATGCTGTGTGCCTCAAAAGTAAACAAAGCCACAGATAGAAAGCTCTAGTAGAGTGACAACTGACTTGAACCTAAGCAAGTTTAACCCACCCACTAAATAAACTTGAGCTTATTAATTCAGTGATTTAATATATTATTTCGCTTGGAGCTCATTTAACAATTCTACTTGTTTTCCGAATGCATCCTACCAAAGCTTTAAAGGCAAATTGAAAACATCCGCAGGTAAAAAAAAGTAGACTGCAGAAACAAAGTGTTCATTGATCCTTTGACCAGGAAAGGATGATGGAATTTACGAAAATGTTTAGCAAAATAACAATGTTCAGACCTGATCAAGTATCATCCCAATATCTCTACCCTTCTCTTTGGTATCCACCTGTATCCTCCTAGCTAACCGTACATCAGCATCTGTATGACAAAATTATTCATAAATAAATGAAGCAAAATCATTTTAGAAAAATAAAAATCGAGAATGATTACATAGTTAAATCAGGTACAATAAACAAAAATAAAAAAGCAAATAATCAATTAACTTTGTACTAAAATTGGATAGGTACAAGAACTCCTTCATGTTCCAACTTATTCCTTCTTCCAATGTTCATTGCGGATTATCCAGATTACCCTTAGAACATTCAGACAGCAGTTAAATTTATCGAAATACAGTTTCTAAGTCTCAGCATTTATGCATCATCCAAGAAACATAGAACCATTTCAAAGGAAGGCTTACTGGATAGTTGAACCATGTCCCTCTGGGCAAATAGATCAAAGCAAGGGTTCATCATAAAACAAATAATTTTTGAAAAATGAAAAGAAATATGAGTGACATTAGAATGGAATTCTACTCTAGTATATATTGCAACAACTTGTGTTAAAAACCAATTGCTCAAAGGTTATTTCGACCAGCACCATCTTCTTGAGGTGGGTTATATGCTGGTTTGCAGTCACGAAGAAATTTCCCATAACTATATGCTATCAGCTCAAATCATTTCAGTAAATCATAGTACTCAAAAGCAATTCTTCGACGCTGTTTCCATAACAATCTAAATCATAACTTCCAGGCTCTTAATATTCTATAATCTATACTTCATTCAGTATAGATTATTCTCTTATTTTAAGTTCTAAAGAAAATACCAGAATCCAGTACAATTGTTTTGATTCTCGTTACCTCGTTAATGTTAAAATTACCCAAAGCCACAAATCAAGAGATTTAAAACACCATAGAATGGCTAATTGACTTGGAACCCAATTTACCCCAGGTGGATTCTTTGCTCCAAACTTATTTAACCATGTACAATCACCTCCTTACTTGATGTGGGACTAAACCCACACCTATGAGGTCACTACACCTTATTTTCTTCTTCAACCGAACACCACAATCAATCCCTACAAGGTCACTATAACACATTCAAGTGGATGTGAACATGTTCAAGCAAACTTGACCTTGGTTTGCACCTGATCAAGCCCAAGAAAACTCTCCCCCCAACTTTGCAAGGAGGAAAACTATCCCATAAGTCTGTCCTGTTCATGCACAGGCATGATGTACTTTTATTATATTCAGCATCAGTAGTTAAAGCTATGTAGCACGGATACTTCGTCGAAGGAGACATACCCGTGACGGATACTCTAACATATCCTAAAATCTGCAACATAACCTAAACACATGACATATCCTTGACATAACCAAGCTACAAAGTTAAGTTAAACAAAAAGAAATCTAATTCTGCATGAAAAGTTACAGTCTTATCACTTGTAGAAGCGTTGTAGTTATACAACTTGTCTAGTTTCTAAAAAAAAAAATCATTCACATAGTTATTGATTTATATGACTCAAAAATATTCTCGAACTAACATATTGTGTTCTTTTAATTTTCGTACCCTTAAAATTCATCCTACAAATTATGAACATAAAGAGACACAAACAAGTATAAGTTAATTAACATTGCATATTTAAACCTATATGATAGCATATTTTTCTCCCATATCTACAGTTGTGTATTGTATATATGGGCACACAAAAACACAAATATATACATATTTATCGTATCCGTATCGTACCCGTGTTGTAGTTTTAAAAAAATTAGTTGCATTCCCATGTCTGTGTCGTAAACATATCCTGGATCCGTGTCCATGCTTCATAGGTTAAAAGAGTCAAGTTCTGCTAACAGCTTTCAAGTCAAATTCATACAAATCTTCACTGAACCAGAATGTCAGTTTCTTTGCCTTCTATACAAAGCCTATAAGAGCCTTGTTGAATAAGATCACAAGCATCAACTTGCAAAGATAAGAGTTGTTTTTTTCCGTTGAATATCCAAACATCACTTCAGTCATACCCAAAGATTGAAGCTAAAATCTAACAATAGTATACAGCTGTGAAGGAGGTGACAATGATCACAGAAAAATAAATAATGAGCTACACAAACTTTTTAATATATCACCCGAAATGGAAGGCATTCACTGGCAAAGGCGGCAAGAGATTTCACTATATCAAAAGAGTAGTACAAGCAATGGAGTACCACAAACTCATCAATTCCTTTGTGCCTTGAAAAAGAGAAATCTGTTTTACAAAAGCTCATACCCAAAACCCCTAAGAAATCCTTAAGCAACAACCATTGGTCGGTACAAAGGCTCCAAACACATGTAAATAGGCTCAACAAATCCTGGTTTTGCTTACGAGACCTAAGATCATGATGCCCTTCATATAAGTTAAAATATTCACCGAGATCATCAAAAAAAAATTTCCCCAAAATAACCCTAGGCCGGCAGATCTACTCACACCTTGGTCAACTAGGTTGTTAAATAGATATCATACGGGGAGCGAACTAAAGATAGTTGGGGATCATTTGCTTGTATGATCGACTGTAAAGTCTACTGGTTTCACATCTGATGCTGAGCAAAATGCTGGTGGAATTGTTACTAGGCTTATTAGAGAAGATATCTGGCTGATCACATCACATAATATGCTAACATGTGATCACTACCTCAATTTCCAAACAAGAATAGTCATCTAAACCCTTGCTTCAGATACACACTCTCAATTTCTACACTACAGTTTGTTTCTATCCGTCAGTTCTCTAACTCTTGTTTCTAGTATCGACTCGATCAGTGAAAGGCTTTTGCTAGATTCCCTGGACACCTTAAACCCCTTCTTTTTTATTGCAAATCTCTTTATAATCAAGGCATCACCTACTCATGTTTAATGATGTGGGACGGAGGGGGATTTAGAATCTGTGGTGGGGATTCTGTGAAATTGGGGAAGAACAAAAGATGAAAGGAAAGATATGATTGCGGATCGTAACCCGAATCTTCGCTTCACCGCCTATGATTCAATCCATGAGATCAAAATCATTACCCAAAGCAAATATCTTCATTTTTTTATCAAAATCATTCAATTATTTTTCAATTTTCACTATATGATATATAGCCTACAATACGTACACCATACGTACAATTATTGATAACATTAAATCTAACTAAATCTAAATTTAAATAACTCCTAAATCTCAATCAAATCTAACCATATCTAGATTCAAATTAATTCTAAATCTAATCAAATCATGCCAAATCTTCTTCAAATCTAAATTCTAAATTGAATAAATACTAGTAAATTTGAACCATATGATTCCCATCATTCTCTCCGGTTTGAAAGCATTCATCTCAAAATCAAAATCCGTTGGCGGTTTTAGATATGGAATCAGCCATCTCAGTTATATCAGTCATTCTGTCTGTGATATCGATCTCCGTCAAAAAAATTAAACAAATAATTGAAAATATTTAAAAATTTGCAAATAATTATTGTACATGTTTTTAAGAATAACTGATGGTATTTGAATCACATTATCTTAAAACTAAGTACATTTCGACACCAATTAAAATAGCTTAAGTTTTAGTACATTTTTCTAACAAGCTATTAAAGATGTAATAATTGTTTAAAAGATATTGTTATTAGTTAACTATACTCATCACAACAAATATAATCTTTATATTTTTCTAAGTGCTAAGTTTACTTCATAAAATTTTCATAAAATTAATTCAACTTGACATTTTTATAAACAATTAAGAAAATATTATTTTAAAAATATATTAAAGTAGTTACAATAATTTGAAACTTTTTAAGAATAGTTAATATTTAGATCACATTCCAAAGAAATACTATTATAAAATAATAGCGGAGCAATAGTAATCTACATTTAGGTATCTGAAAAATACACTTAAAACTTACGAGAATTCAAGGATAAACTAAAAGATATTGAGTTATGAGTTATAAAGATATCCATGGCCATCTTTTAAGAAATAGAGGTTGATCTTACTGATCTTTTTAAAATAAAATATTAATTAATTTGAAAATAAAATTGAGAATATATTATACAAACTTAGCATATTTGCCTCTTTTGAAATTCATTTTTTCGTTCCTTTTCTTAGCTCTTTAAAAAAATTCTATTTTTTGCCTTATTTATTTATTGGCATAAAATGGTCAAAGAGTCAACTTTCTTTAATGAGAACACTCCATTTTGACTCCAATGGACTTATATATTTTTATTATTAATAATTAATTAAATAATCATTTCATTTTTTCGTTTTATAACAACTTCCAGATAAATATTGTTTTCTACTATTAATTACTTAAATAAATAATTAATATATTGATATGTATTTATTGTGTGATGAAAGCTTTTAGGATAAGAAATTCTATAATGTTTTATTTCCTATAAATTTTTAACAAAAAAAAATCAAGTTCTTGGTAGTTTTTGTAATTTGGCTTTAATTTGTATGCATAAGTCATAATTATGCAAAATAAAAGATGTAAAAAGGTTTTATGAAAATTGCCTTTAAATAGAGGCACAAATGCATTAATCAGAATTGCCATTACATGAGCACAACACCCCCTTAAATAAGTTGACAGGTCACAAGACTCACAACCTAAAATAGAAAAAGAAGGAAAGAACGAAGGGGTTAATTGTAGATCTGACGTTCTCTCTCTATTGTAGTTGATCGACAACCTGATTGAAAAGCCAAGTACTCTCTCTCTCTCTCTCAATTCTCTCTTTCAATTTGAGCTGAAGAGTTTGTTTTTCTATTTTTTTTTTTAGGTTGATTCTCATTTCTACAACCAATTCTGAATTTTTTTTCTCTCAAATACAAGCTACACGGTTCACTCTTCTCTTTTTAAAGGTTGATTCTCATTTCTACGACACGATTTATATAGCCAATTTTATATCGATGTTGGCCGATTCTAATACGAATCGGGTGATTCATATTAGAATCGGCCCAGATTTCGAAAATGGTATTAAATTTTAACTTAAGATCCAAACCCATTTAATCAACTAAACCCAACCTATGGGTTTACTTGAATATCATCAAAATTTGCTAAGAATAATATTAGCATGATATATCGTCCGTTATTCATAATATCGTCTAATACAAGGTCAAAATGATATAGCCATTCTTCCCTCGCCATATCATAGTGATTGTCCCTTGAAAATGATATTACTTCTTCTAGGTCTTCCCTCCCTTCCTATCTCTCTTCATTTTATAAGATTTTAATGCTTGGAATAAATCATTAGCGATCTTTAGCGAGTACTCTCATTTATACCTTAACATCATTTATATGCTCTTTTCCTTTATTTTCGGTTATTAGATCTATCTTGTGAAGAAGTTAGGTCTAGGACCTATTTAATTAATGGTGGGTTTGAGTAGAGATAGGTTGTGACAGTTTTGTCCCTCAACCAACCACCCCTTAACATGGACAGAAACAAGGGGTGAAGGACAAAGACAGTCAACACTCCTGGAACTTTAGGAAACATTTGTATAATGTGAATTACGTCTATGTTTATTAGCAACTGGCCCCTCTCATCGCCTGCGTTTAACTTTCTGGTCTATAACAACACCATGAATAAATGAATAGAAGCTTTGAGAACTAAACTTTAAGCTAGGGCTGAGATGGGAAATGATATGAATCTATATCTTAACTAATTGTGGAAGCTTATACTAAGTTCTTAGTCATCAAGGATATGACAGTATCTCAACTAATTACCATAATTTATGTTCAATTTCATCTAAATTACGCTTTCGCTTCTTGAAGACAGAATAAAGCTTTCTTAGCAATTTGACATTTTCACCAGTGATGAGAGAGACAGAGAGACTGCAACTGTAAAACGATTTAAGTCAAAAATGCCATGTATAGGTTGTAGCAAGTGGTAGCTCTTAGGTATCTATGTTACTTATAAAAAATTCCTTCTAATTCTATATGTTAACTTTATTTCTACTAGGGTTTGTGAATTTAATATTCCATCTTACTAATCATTGAGCAATCAAAAGTTAATTCTAAAACGAGAATACTCTATTCTTTTTTCGTGTCACCAAGTCCTAGTTGCCCATTTAGTATTTTAGAACACTAAAACAGTACATTGTAATTTTTTTCATACAATTTAGGGAATCTTAATAATGTATTATTTGTGTCCACCCTAAAGAAAAATTAGTTCCCGGACGTCCCTACATTACCACCCCAAATGCTCGCAAAAGTAATGCCAAGATGATGTTAATATATCTACAAATGTGACAGTACCATTATTTGTAAAATTGGTATTGGTATCGTAGATCGACCACTTTTGTTATCGAATCAGCCATATCGGCGGTCGCGACAAACAATAAAAATAACTAAAAATATTTAAAAATTGTTAAGATAATTGTTAACATTTTGATATATTGTTGGGATTTATTGATGAAATTTTTAATCACATTTCAACAAAACAACTAATTAAATAACTAATTCATTAATTTAACAAACAAGCGAATAAAAATTAACCATGCATAATTTATTCTGACAAACTATTAAATATCAAAGTGGTTAGGTTAGATTGAATAAATCATTAATTTATTAATCTCTTTCTAAAGAAGGTAATGATAGTTAAAAAATTAAATAAATAATTTATTTATAATTCAATTCAAAACTAATCTGTTAACTTAGATAATATATTGACATGGTTATTAATTCTTGAGCTAAGTTGTATAATTCATCCCAAAACCCAACAACCCACTCTATACAACCCTAACATCAATTCAGAGCTAAACAAGAAGGGAGAAATGGGAAAAAAAAGAAACCAACCTTTTTTTGCAATCGACTTATGCGCCGATATCCCTCTCCTCGGAGCTCCTTCTCCTCCGGCATCCCCGCCTCTCCTCTGGGCTCCTCATCTGTCCTCCATCCTCGACTCTCCCCAATACCCATGTTTTTTCTTTCATCATTTTTCCTTACTTTTTTCTGTGAATTTCAACCACCAATTCTTTCCTCTTTCTCTGATACAAGTCGATATGAGATCAGTTATATCTGATACCAATGTTATTTCGGCATTTTTCATCTTATTGACTACAATTGATATTGTACCCCGATTTGGTATTCAGTCAAGCCGATTCAGAAACGATATCGCCGATACGTATCAAGATCGATCGATTTCTCAAACCATGAAACATACTAAAACTATACCAGCTATAATGCACAGATCATTTATTTGATAAAATAGTTCACCTATTGCCCATATTACACTTTCATTTTGAAATTAAAATAGTTAATTAGAAAAGGTATATACAAGACAAATGACTATATTCTGCATCTTGGATGTCCATAAGTTAAATGGTGCGGCTGCAAAGGGTCACTTAATATATTATGAAAGAGTGACCCACACTTCTACTTAACCTACATAGTAACATACTATATATTAATAATTATCAATAGCCAACTACATTTCTTGTTACAGAAAACAAGTATTGTAGTAGTATGCAATATGTGTGACCAAAAGCAATGACCACATAACAACAATTACTTGTCTCTTTGGTGTCATATTAATTCATAAGTTATACATGGTAAGCCTAGATCGGTAAACTTGAGGGTTCCATTATTATTTTCAATGGATACTCAATACATTTTGATAGATTATGACCTATTCAATCAAGTTGACAAATAAAAATACAGTGTCTCAAGTGTTACCAACAGTCAGAAATGGTGCAGCTAATATCGACTGGGGTGAAGACTGATGGATAATGTGTAATTGAAAACGCAGCACAAAATATTTCCTAATAAATTAGTCAAAAAGACTGTTGCGCCAAGACATACTCAAGATCATATGACATAAATCAATACATGCAATAGTGCTAGATTAAAAACATTGATATCTTGTTCTGATCAAAGATTATCCATTAGATGGATTAATTCTACAACAACTAAGCCATTTGTCTCAAGTATTTGGGGTAGGCTACATGAACCAAAAGAGAATTACGCCAGATCGGGCACATGGATCAGCTTTCTCAACTCATTCCTATCGAGCAATAAGCCTTCATTAAGACCTTTAGCCTCTATATCTTGTCCTATCACCTCCATCCATGTTTTCTTCGGTCTCCCCTACGCTCTTTTAACTTGCTCTAATTTTATACGCTCTACTCGTCGGACTGGCACATCTGTGGGTTTACGCCGCACATGACCAAATATCGTAAGCAATTTTCTCTCTTCTCTTCTATAGGGACTACGCCTATCTTAGTACGAATATACTCATTTCTTACCTTATCTCTTCTCGTGTTACCAAACATCCAACGAAGCATGCACATCTCTACTACACTCATCTTCTGGGCGTGATATATCTTTATAACTTAATATTCTGTGTCATATAACAAAGCTAGCCTAATAGCGTCCGATAAAACATTCCCTTCAGCCATAACGGAATGTTATGGTCATATATAACTCCTGTTGCGCTCTTCCATTTCAACCAGCCGACTTGGATCCTATGGTTGACATCACTGTTGATCTCCTCATCCTTTTGGATAATAGAACCCGTCTTAAAATGACTGCTCATCGGTATTTCTTATCCGTCTAGAGTCACAATACTATAATCTCGGATTCCCTGTTTACTGAATTTGCACTCTATATACTCTGTTTTGGTCCTACTTAATCTAACACCTCGAGATTCTAGAGTTTGCCTCCATAACTTCAATTTAGCATTTACCCTATCTCTCATCTTCTCATCTAGGACAATATCATCAGCAAATAGCATACACCACGATATTTTAGCCTGAATAACTCTAGTAAGCTCATCCATCACTACGGCAAATAAGAATGGACTCAATGCAGATCCTTAATGCAATCCAATTGTGATAGAAAAATCATTTGTTATGCCTCCACAAGTTCTAACATTTGCTACTACTCTATCGTACATGTCCTTAATTATGTCTATATTTGATGGGGACTCCTTTTTTCATCAATGTCCACCATAAACCTCTCTTGGTACCTTATCATAAGTTTTTTCTAAATCAATAAAGAACATATGTAAATTTTTTCTCCTCTTTCGAAAACGCTTTATAAGTTGATGAAGCAAATGAATAACCTCTGTCATTGATCGCCCCGGCATGAACCCAAACTGATTTTCTGATATTTTAACATTCTGCCTTAACTTGTATTCAATTACCCTTTCTCAAAACTTCATGGTGTGACACATGAGTTTTATTCCACGTTAGTGGCATAGCTCTTCTTGATAAAAGTCGATGCTCAAAGCATTATGCATTGAATCAAGTTCACATCCAATTTTAAACCAGGTAGTTATATGACCTAGTGTTGTTATGAGGAAGGAATGGCTAAAATAATAGATAAACCCTAGATATGAACACTGATAATATATTGCACTCTCTTGTTCTAAATTGCTTGTATCATGATTAGAGAAGAGCTTCAAATAATGTTAATTTGATGGGAATATATTTGTAAAGATTGGGACAACAAACAATGACAAATCTTATTGACAATGATGTGATTTCACACATTCCACAACATCACGTAACGTAAAGGAAAAAAGATGATCCTCCCTTCTGAGATCTTAAAATGTAAATCAGATGCCTTCACCTTGTAATCAAAGCAGGAAAGCAGAAAGTTCCAGTTGCCCGGAAGAAATTCTAGGCATTGGAGATGAGAGTAATAGAGAACCAATATAAGTTTTTTCCCCTTCCTAATAGTAGGTTATTTAATAAGCTACCTATGAGACTGATGAACAACAAAATCTTCTATCCATCTATCACTTATTTATACCCCATGTTAGCCACTAATATATGATGTAAAGGGTGCGCATCATAGACATGAATGCATAAACAGATATACAGAGTTATATCATACTATATAAATATTTGGATATAGAGATGCAACCTGTATCAACAAAGATTTTCATGTTCATCAACTCCCTGACGCGTGGATCATGGAATATTAAAATTCCTTCCAAAATGATAACATCTGAAGGGTTAACCTAACAAAGATCACAAAGGACTTACATTAGTACATGTTTGAAATAATGCATCGACTAGAAAGAAAAGAATTCCCAGCAATTTGACGCGGAAGACGCGGAAAGAACACTCATATTGGTGGAGTTAAACAGAATAAATAACATACCAAAGTAGACTCCAACCATTTCATACCAACAGAAATTACGTGATTGGCTAAAATTCAATTTAAACCGTGAAGCATTTCTGTAGAGAATTAAGACGCGAGTGAATACCAACAATAATTGTGAAAGAATATTGATAATGTAAATATCTTGATAACTACATGCATGAGCTAAGGATAACTCTACTTTTGCACAGTAGACAAGACCACTGACATACCAGCTTTCAAAGATTTATAAGATGTTCAGAGAACAGAGAGAGTTTCAGAAGACACCAGTTTTATAAACCGAAAATTAATAGAAAACAACTAAATTGTCTACATTCTTATAAAAAGATTTGTGGGCTTTTTGCAAAATGATAGAGCTGAAACATTTTTATTTCCCAGAAACATAAATGGTGCAAGCCGGATCTGAACCGAGGACATGTCGAGTGATAACTTTACAACTATGGACACCAGTTGCCCAACAGAACTGAAAACTTTGAGCTACCTCTCACAATTACAAGAAGTTTTATACCTTCCTTGCAGGCAATATACTTTTGTACGTTCTGGAATCATAGTTTGGAATATCAACAGCCTGCCCATGCTTCAAGCTCTCCATACAATAAAGTAGCTTTTCATTGTCAAATGCATCTGAAAGATGTGAATTTCTTGAAATAACCAAATTGTAAAATAGTGGAGACAACTAGCATAGTACAAAAAGTTAATGGTAAGCACCACATATAAGCACACAAATAAAGATACTTAGTAAGCAAGTATGTTTGTCATGCAACAACAAAAAGAAATTTATTTTAGTTTATGTGTGGAAATAATAAATAAGCAGTCTTCAACAACAAACAAATACAGTAGAAATAAAGCAACCAGAGATGTGCAACCCGCAACCAGAGATGTGCAACCCGTGGGAAAAATTGCATCTTTAAAGTAGGCTAATTATATCGATTGAGATTGTCCGTAAACGAGTTTACAGCTTAAGTTGTTGGTGTTGAGTCATGTAATTTGATAGTCCCGCATTGGATAAAAATGAAAAACGTAAACAGAAAGTTGGGGCCCAAACTATAAGCTTAAGATTTTGGAACAGATAGTTCTCAGCTCAAATTTGTGCCTTCCGGTTTGTCCCCCCAATGGGCCGATTTGTCATAACAAAGTGGTATCAAAGTATGGTTGTGGTTAGGGGTGGCAATAAGACCCTAGAATATGTGACCCGTAATTTGCGGGTTTAGGACAACATATACAGATTTGGGTTATAAATAAGTCAACCCGCCTAGCCCGTTCATTAAACAAGTTGGGTGTGGGTATGAAGCTTGACCCGTTAAACCCGCTTATAACTTGTTTCTTTGAGACAAACATAAACTTCAAAATGTCAACTCTATAAAAACTAGAAGTTAAATTCATGGATATCATGATTTTACCTAATATTATGGTTTTATATCACGCGTTCTATTGTAAAATAAAGATTTGTTTGTAAAATTTGATATGAGTAGTACTTTTTCTCTTTTCGTGTGTTCTATAACTTTGAATTGAGTCAAAGTTTGAAATTTAATAAACCAGTTAAACGAATGTGAACCCATTTAAATTCGGGTCAGATATGGGTTTGTAATACTGACCAGTCTGTTAAACGTGTTGAGCATGGGCCAACAGTAATCAAGTCGATCTGATAACCCAACCCTCTCGACCTAACCCGACCTGATTGCCACCCTTAGTTGTGACCCAAGAAGGAGTTTGGATCTAATTTTTATGGCCACATGTTAGATGTTGTTTGAGTTGGCCCATGTGTCATTTGAGTTGTCTATGTAATTCTTATCTCCATCTAGATATTAGACTTGGCCCTCTTGCCCCCATATGTGAGGGATTTGTTCACCCATATAATTCCTATGAGAATCACACATGAAAGAGGACATTGTTGGCCCGGAGACCCTTCACTCTAGTTTTGATGATGATTAACTCATGTAGTTATAGTTTACTAATAATCTTGTGATATTTAGTTTCAGATATTTAATCAAGATATTAGTAGGTGATTAGCTTCAACAAAGGTGTTTTGGAGCTTTCACATATTGATTCAAGAGCCCGCGCGTCAAGATCGCACATTGCACTCGGTTGGACTCAAGCTCAGTGAATCACGTTTGGATCAAGTCTACTTAGAGAAGGAGTTCTACAAGAAGACTTCAGTATTATGTTTAATTTAAGATTGTATTTAGATTTTGTGTAAAGATTAGATAGTGTTGATATGCTCAAGTACACACACAAGTTTCAATTTGTTTGGTTTTCGGTTTAACCGGTTTCAGTTTTTCATATATATGGTTTTCATGAATAAATAGAATCAAAACAAGTTTGCATGATTTAATGTATATTAGATTTGATCTATATACATCTATGCTTCATCTATTTAGAAAAACTTACTTTGATAGTCTATTTCATGAGTGGGAATTTTGTATGTAAACAAAACTTATTTTTGGATTTCATGTCAAAAATATAGATATAAATCTTTATATGTATATAGGATTCTATCCATATACAACATGCTTAAAAGTTATTTCAATATCATGTTTTTGTATTTGCATGAGTTTTGGAGAAAACGGTTTTCCATTTCAAAATCCTAGTTTTTGAAAAATACGATTTTTGGTTTAAGGTAAATTTTCAAGAATACAAAAATGGTTCAAATTGTTTAGAATATGTGTTGAATTTTACTCACATATTTGTATTTCAAAGATCTTATAAGAACTAATTTTTGTGGAATTTATGTGATTTTATGGGATTTAATTGAAGTTAAAAACCCAAGTTTTTAATCCCTAAAATGTTTGACCTGGCTGTCTGCCGGTCGACCGAACCAGTCGACCGTAGCAGAAGTCTGGTCGACCGACGTGCACAGGACGTGCACGCAGCCTGGGCTGGTGGGCTGGTGGCCGGTCGACCGGGCGGTCGACAGTCCAGAGAGCTCTGCTCTCTGGAAAGGGCCCCGGTCGACCGGCCGGTCGACCGACAGAGAGCTGTTGCTCTCTGTATCCAGTCCCAGTCGACCGGGCGGTCGACCGGAGGCACAACGGTCATAAAAATGACCGTTGGGCCAATCGACCAGGCGGTCGACCGGAAGGACAAAAATGCCCTTTCTTGCTGCCAACGGGCAGATTTGTTTTGGGGCTATATATACCCCATTCTTTGGCTGATTTCACCAAGATTTCAAGAGAAAAATTTACATCTTTCAAGTATTTTTCAGCAATAGTTTTTAGGTTAAAAAGATTTACTTTTATTTGTTTTTAAAGTGTTAGAAAATTCAAAGAAAATAGAATCTTTTGGGAATGGTTTTTTATCTAAATTTCTATATCTATTTGGAGAATCTCAAGGGATTTTCTTTGTTCAAAACACTTTAATTTCTCACACTTGAGCCTATCTATTTATCCTATCTATTAGGATCATTATTTTGTGAGAAAAAAATTAGTTTGTGGTCTTTGAGATCACCAAGTATTGTAAACCCTTTCCTTTACTTGGGCTTTGTGTCTTTCCCTCTGAGTGTAGAGGAGGTTGTACAATTAGGTTGCTAGTATCCCTCTAAGTGTAGAAGTGATTGAGTTTGTTGGTATCCTTTTAGTGAGAGGTTGATCTTGTGTTGGCTTTGTGCCTAACCTCTAGTGAGAGGTTGTATTTGTTGAGAGAGGAGTTGTGTATTCCCAAATTGTATTTGCCCAAATCCTCAGTGGAGGTTCCCTGTGTGGGAAGTCCTGTGTAGACGATATAGTGAAAATCCTTCTGTGTGAAGGCGGAGACGTAGAGCTAGTTGCTCGAACCTCGAAACATATCTTGGTGTTTATAATTGATCCACTATCTCTAAACTCTCTCTCTTATATTGTACCTTGCATCATTTCATATTGTTCATTCATACTTATTATATGCTTGGGTTTGTTTGTGTGCCATACTTGTATTTAACCAAGAGAGCTTCATATAGCACCTCAACTCTTATTCATAGGAATCAAGAGGAGTTAGTCTAGAGCCCTTCACCGGAAATTCAGCTACACTCTTTGGTTACACTAAGTGTGTTGCAATTAGTTTTTAATTCCGCATTATTTGTAATTAGATTAATCATACACCTATTCACCCCCTCTAGGTGTGCTTTCAATTAGTATCAGAGTCTACGCTCCTGATATTAGGTTTTACCACCTAGGAGTGAGATCTTGGTTGCTAATCTAGTTTTTGCATTTACACACATGCTTGTTTACACACACTCATGGATTATCTTGCACCTCCCATGTTTGATGTTTCTAACATCAATATGTGGAAGCTTAGAATGAGTATGTACCTAAAAACCCTAGGTTTGCATGTTTTCTTGCCGCTACCAAGAAATCTTATCTTGGTAATAGCAAGCATATAGAGGCCAATGCACAAGCCCTTGAGGCACTTTGGAGCACTCTAAGTAAAGAATATTTGTGTTTAGTTTCTCATTGTGATTCCGCCTTTGCAGTGTGGAACACCTTGACCTCTCCCGTGCTACAAACGCCAAGCATTGTGGAGGAGGAATCAAGTAGAGGAGAATCCGAACAACAATACTACATGGTCCAAGGGAATGACTCCCTTGAGTTACATTTGGAATCTCAATTAGATGATTGTGCTAGTTCTTCCGGCGATAATTATGTTGATGCTAATACTTTAAATGAAGAACTATCTATTGTTTGTGAAAAACTGTAAGAAAAATATAAACTTTTGAAAAATAAAAAGTTTTGCATTAAATAAAAAATGAGGATTTAATTTCAAAACTTGATTTGTTTTCGCAAGAGAAGGTTGAGATTTCTAATGAAAGGAACTCATTGAAATCCCAACTTGAACTTGCCCTAAATGAAAATAAATTTTTGAAAAATAAAAATGATTGTAATAAAATTTTGAAGAAAAATGAAGTTCTATCTTCAAAATTTGTTTTTGTTTTAAAAGAAAATGATTCTTTGAAAACCAAAATTATTTCTATTTCAAAAGAATTAAATTTAATTTCTAATGAAAATAAATCTTTGAAAAATGATTTGTCTTCACATGTTTGCCACGCTAGTGTAGCCACATCTTCTAGCATACTTATTGCATGCTCCACTTTATCTTCAAGTATTAAAAATGATATTTTGTATTGAAGAAAAGTGTTGATTATTTGGGCTCCACTTTGAGCCAATGTGTCATGAACCACACAAGGTTGGAATTCATGTTTCGAAAGAAACAAGTTTCACTTATGCATGCACACAAACCACCGCATACGCATGCTCCTCACGTTCATACACATGACACTATGTATGCTCATGTGTACACTTGTACACATTGTGAACATAAGGGTCATCTTGCAAAATTTTGATTTGATAGAATTAGTGATTCAAATTTTGCAAATAGATTTGTTTAGAATAGGAAAGGAGCTAACCCCCATGAACCCAAAAGAGTATGGGTACCAAAAACCATTCAGGTGTGGGCTCTCACATGACGTGAGAGTTGTTGGTGCCTTGAGGTGAATGCGTTCCGAGCTAAACGGTGACTATTTTGGATGCATCACTTTCAAGGGAGTTTGGTGGGAGGACCACCATGGTTTGGAGACATAAAGATGGGCCCTCTTGATTTTGGTAACTATCTCTTACTCTCATTTATGTTTACATGCTTTCATATGATTAATTTTTAGCATGTCATGTTTTTATGATTATTATATTAAATGCCATGACAATTAGATTTGTGACATACATGTATAGTATTTGAGATACACCCATGTTCATATGGATTATTACTGTATTCTTACCATAGTTTAACTATTGTGTATATTATAAATCTAAATCATGTGCATGTACATATTAATTATGTTGGTTTATGTTTTCATTTTGCACTTCATGTTTTGATTACATGTTTAAATGTAACCTTCATTGTAACTTGTATATATGCTTGTACAACTAGTGAGCCACAAGTTGATTATTATATGTTTGTGCTTAATTACTCATTTGTACTCATTAGATGTACTAGTATAGCCTAGTTTTGATGATTAACATTTCAACTTGTATTCCCTATTTTGGACATATTTTTATGATAATATAGTTAACTTCATGTATATGCTAATTTTGTCAAAACTTTAAGATATATATATATAACCTTGAGTCATTTGCCTTTATGAAAAATTTTTTATAGACTCAATTGTGTTTGGATATGTATGTATACCTAGGGGTGAGCAGAGTTCGGCTATAACCGAAATAACCGACCAAAAACCGAATCCCGAACCCGAACCGAACCGAACCGCTCTAGTTCGGTTCGATTTCGGTTTGTGTTCAAAAACCGAACTTGACCGAACCGAACCGAATCTCTTACCTATATATCATCCCACCCAAATTCAATTTAGTGAATCATATAGTTCATAACAAAAACTGGTGAAAACTTATCTCATTACTTCTAACAATACATCTTTTTTATGTTGAATATGTGAAAGTTATGTTAAGTACACCATCACAATTAAGAATAATATTTATATTAATATAGTTCTTTTTTTTCATTCTTGTCATTAAAAGTTAGTAATAATTATGTGAGTTTTGATATAAGAGCCCAAATATAGCGTAAAGTTTTAGAATATGAAATTTTTAATTCACATTAAGGTTAGGGTCTTTTTCTTATTTTAATTTGGGTATTGAATATTTGAGATTAGAATATTAAAGGATGATAATATAATGGTGATTAAAAATGTAAGAAATGATGGGAAATATTGGCCTAACCGAAAAAACTGAAACCGAACCGAACTTAGTCGGTTCGGTTCGGTTCGGTTAGTAAGTCTAATCGGTTCGGTTCGGTTTTGCAAATTAGCAAAAACCGAACCGAACCGACCGATGCTCACCCCTATGTATACCTTTAGTTTTGACAAAACATACATATGCCTTGGAGTTAGTATTGTTTTGATGAAAATTAAATTTTAATTTTTTAAAGGAATTTCACATTGAGCTTAATTGCCTATTCCATTTGATTTTGTTGATTACATGATTCTTTCACTCACATTACTTGATGTTTTCTCATGACCTTGTTTTCATGAGTATTATATGTGCTATATAGACTTTGAGTGTTGATAATTGTGTGATTTTCATATTTTCATGGATATATTCTTGTTTTATTCCTTACTTGAAGGATTTCGTACTAGTTTTCAAGATTATCATAAAACTAGTTACGTTATTTCACATTTGGAAGAGTTTTCAATTATGCTAAACTTATTTTTAAACTTATTTTTGAAAACCCCTTCCATTGAAGGGTGGTTGGATGGGCGACCATACCTTATATGCTCAAATTGAAAATCATTTTAACATGTGCATGAATAGGGTGGTCTTTATGAGTTATACACTTGATCCTCATTGTGTTTTCAATTGGTATCACAATTGATATCTACTTTATATACTCATATTTGTTTCTATATATGTATGCTTCAACTTCAAATAGTATCAATTTTGATTGGGATTTAACTTTTCAATTGGTATCTTATACAAGCTTATGCATGGTTTTCATGAGTATTTCATAAAGGGGGAGAAAAATTCATGTTTTACCTTTTAATCGGTTTTGTTTACAATTGGTATCTTACTCCCACTCTTTATGTTAAAAAATAATATTTGTAAATTGATATCTTAGTTTTCAATTGGTTTCCTACGCTCCTAATGGAAAATATTTTCATTTGATATATGTTTCATTTTCAATATTGGTATCAAGAATATTAAATTGATATTATTCTCTATTTGGTATCTATTGCAAAATGATTTTAGTGTTTAACTAAAAAGATTGGTTTATGTTTTTTTAATTGGTATTATGTTTCAGTTTCTATTAGTATCATAATTTGGTATCACAATGTTTTGATATTTATTATGTGCAAGGAAAGTTTAACATCTTCTCTCTCTCTCTCTCTCTATATATATATATATATATATATATATATATATATATATATATATATATATATATATATATATATATATATATATATTCATGTTGAGTGTATTTCATATTGAGGAACTTGACCGCTCTTCTTTATGTCTTGCACATGTGTAGAGGGAGCTTCACATCTCCTTTTATACATTGTATATTATGCTTTATGTGGTTAGGGTTTAGTCATCTCTTTTCATATAAATGTATGTATGCAGGGGGAGTTAACTTCACGTCTCTCCTCTTCATGAATGTATATAACATATACACCTTTATTGTTTTGATTTATGCAAAAAGAAAGAAAAATATTATTTATACCTTTAGTGTTTGTACCCTTTGTTGATGATTTGACAAAAAGAGGGAGATATTTTGGAGTTTTATATATGCATGTTTTATATATGGATGTTTACTTCATATTTAATATGCATATTTATTTAATTGTTATCTTTTACCATTGGTATCAAAAGCATCTTTTGTTGGTATCAAGAGCAGCATTTTTTAAGAACATTTTTATTTTAAAATTGGTATCAAGAGCATGTTTATTTCATTGGTATCAAATATCATATTTATACATATTTATGTGAAGCATTCACTGCATATCTTTATGTTTATTGCTATGCATGAGTTAAGGAGGAGCTTCTATGAAGCTTAACTTTAATCCATGCATATATAACTCCATGAGTTTTGTCATCATCAAAAAGGGGAAGATTGTTGACCCAGAGGCCCTTCACTCTAGTTTTGATGATGATTAACTCATGTAGTTATAATTTAATAATAATCTTGTGATATTTAGCTTCAGATATTTAATTAAGATATTAGTAGGTGATTAGCTTCAACAAAGGTGTTTTGGAGCTTTCACATGTTGATTCAAGAGCTCGCGCATCCAGATCGCACATTGCACTCGGTTGGAGTCAAGCTCGGTGAATCACATTTGGATCAAGTCTACTTTGAGAAGGAGTTCTACAAGAAGACTTCGGTATTGTGTTTAGTTTAAGATTGTGTTTAGATATTGTATAAAGATTAGATAGTGTTGATATGCTCAAGTACACACAAGTTTCAATTTGTTTGGTTTTGGCTTAACTGGTTTCGATTTTTCATATATATAGTTTTCATGAATAGAAAGAATCAAAACAAGTTTACATGGTTTAATGTATATTAGATTTGATCTATATACATCTATGCTTCATCTATTTAGAAAAACTTACTTTGATAGTCTATTTCATGAGTTGGAGTTTTATATTTAAACAAAACTTATTTTGGATTTCATGTCAAAAATATAGATATAAATTTTATATGTATATAGGTATCTATCCATATACAATATGCTTAAAAGTTGTTTCAATATCATGTTTTTTGTATTTGCATGAGTTTTGGAGAAAACAGTTTTCATTTCAAAATCCTAGTTTTTGAAAAATACGATTTTTGGTTTAAGGCAAATTTTCAAGAGCACAAAAATGGTTCAAATTGTTTAGAATATGTGTTGAATTTTACTCACACATATTTGTATTTCAAAGATCTTATAAGAACTGATTTTTATGAAATTTATGTGATTTTATGAGATTTAATTGAAGTAAAAAACTCAAGTTTTTAATCCCTAAAATGTTTGACCTGGCTGTCCGCCGGTCAACCGGACCGGTCGACCGTAGCAGAAGTTAGTCGACCGGTCCGGTCGACCGACGTGCACAGGACGTGCACGCAGCCTGGGCTGGGCCGATCGACCGGGCGGTCGACCGTCCAGAGAGCTCTGCTCTTTGGAAATGGCCCTAGTCGACCGGCCGGTCGACCGGCAGAGAGCTGTTGCTCTCTGTATCCAGTCTCGGTCGGGCGGGCAGTCGACCGGAGGCACAACGGTCATAAAAATGACCGTTGGGCTGGTCGACCGGAAGGGCAAAAATGCCCTTTCCTGCTATAAACAGGCAGATTTGTTTTGGGGCTATATATACCCCATTCTTTAGCTAATTTCACCAAGATTTCAAGAGAGAAAATTTTACATCTTTCAAGTGTTTTTCAGCAATAGTTTTTTGGGTTAAAAAGATTTACTTTTATTTGTTTTTAAAGTGTTGAAAATTTCAAAGAAAATATAGTCTTATGGGAATTGGTTTTTGATCTAAATTTCTATATCTATTTGGAGTTTTTCTCAAGTGATTTTCTTTGTTCAAAACACTTTAATTTCTCACACTTGAGCCTATCTATCTATCCTATCTATTAGGATCATTGTTTTGTGAGAAAAAATTAGTTTATGGTATTTGAGATCACCAAGTATTGTAAACCCTTTCCTTTGCTTTGGCTTTGTGCCTTTCCCTCTAAGGGCCTATTTCGTTAAGGGTGAAAGTGAGGAAGTGGTATTAGTTCCCTTTGGAACTTGGGAATTGGTTAGTAAGTTTTCAGGTGTTTGGATGTTGTTGGGAAGTGTGGTTTGGAAAATGTTATGTCTTTTCCGGTGTTTGGATGGTAATGAAAAGTGAAAGTGGAAAAGTTGACCACAAAGTTGACCGCAAATAATATTAAAATAAAAATTAATTAAGAAAAATATAAAATGGATTGTAATTAGAATGCAAGTGAGATTTACATTACCAAAAAATTAACTGTTTTATGCTACAAAATGAGATTTACATGATCACAAAATTAACTGTAGTACTCTGGAAGTAAGGAAATGGTTGTGTAAAAGAGAGAAGAAAAAAGGAAAAGAAGTTTTCTTATTTTCCTTTTCCAGTGTTTGGATAGATAGGGAAGTGAGCAATTATACTTCCCCATTTTCTTACTTCCGCCCACTTCCTTGCAACCAAACACACCCTAAGTGTAGAGGAGATTGTGCATTTGGGTTACTAGTATCCCTCTAAATGTAGAGGTGATTGAGTTTGTTGGTATCCCTTTAGTGAGAGGTTGATCTTGTGTTGGCTTTGTCCCTAGCCTCTAGTGAGAGGTTGTATTTGTTAAGAGAGGAATTGTGTACTCCCAAGTTGTATTTGCCCAAATCCTCAATGGAGGTTCCCTGTGTGAGAAGTCCTGTGTGGACAATATAGTGAAAATCCTTCTGTGTGAAGGCGGGGGACGTAGAGCTAGGTGCTCGAACATCAAAACATATCTTGGTGTTTGCAATTGATCCACTATCTCTAAACTCTCTCTCTTATATTGTGCCTTGCATCATTTCATATTGTTCATTCATACTTATATGCTTGGGTTTGTTTGTGTGTCATACTTGTGTTAAACCAAGAGAGCTTCATATAGCACCTCAACTCTTATTCAGAGGAATCAAGAGGAGTTAGTCTAGAGCCTTTCACCTAGAATTCGCTACACTCTTTGGTTACACTAAGTGTGTTGCAATTAGTTTTTAAATCCGCATTATTTGTTATTAGATTAACCATCACCTATTCACCCCCTCTAGGTGTACTTTCAGAGATTGTTGTCATGTATGATCTGATAGTCCCATATTGGATAATTGAGTAAAAGTGAAGAATATAAATAAAAAGTTGGGCCTCTATCTATCAGCGTAGGCTTTTGGATCAAATAAGTCACAGCCCACATTTGTGTCTTCAATGATGTCTCTCCAATGAGATGAATTGTCTTAACAATTGGGTTGCAGGCCCAACAATAACAATTGGGTTGCAGGCCCAACAATGATAACACTCTCAACAATCCCCTTCATGTGGAAGAAATCACCTGCTATTTTAACCTAACGAAAGTGATTCTTATGTGCTCAAGACTTATGAGGCTACAAATTTATTAGTAGACTCATCACTACTTAAGGTCAAAGTTGTTGATTCCTAGAGTCGAGAAAATTTATCTAGCAACTGCACAACCACTTCTAATCACTCTACATCTCCAACAATCGAAAGACACAATATGATGGAAAGAACATTACACTACAATGGTACAATGTAATTGGTGAGTGAAACTACTTACAAAAGGCAAGTTAGTATCAAGATTTGGCACATGAAGAGTAGAGACAATCGAGATGTTATATGTGAGTTTAGCATCCAATTGCTGGCGAGAGACGAAAAGAATTTGTTAGCTATTCAAACTTTGTTTTCTTTAGATTGTAAAGTATAAGAAGAGAAGAATGAAGATACCAGTCATGACTCATGTAACCAAGCACATCCAGGGAGGATAAAGATGTGGGGAAAAAACACCCATATGGTCGCAAAAAAGGATAGCTAGATGAGTAAGTGCAGTAAAAGACACGCACGTGTCTAGCAGACTAAGAAGGGAATGAACACCATGAATGAGGTCTATACGGATAAAAATGGGAGAAACTTGCAACTATTATGTTCCCATGAGAAGCTTCCTCACATTTTTCTTCGTTTCCAAGACCCAATCAGGCTTACCAACAATCTCCTAACATGCCTCTTTGATATGTCTAGTCTTCCTACAATGAGTGCACTTCACCTTCTCTTTACCTTCGATCGGCTTCTTTCCAATGTTACTTTCGTTTTGACTACCGGGTTGTTTGTTTTGTCGTAAAAGGTCGTGAGTCACAAGTGCACATGCGACTTACGGTCATACGGTGTTTGTTTCACCGCGTAAGTCGCAAGTTTCATTTGCATCTCACCTACGATCCACTTACAATACACAGTTAATTTTGTGGTCATGCAAATCCCACTTACAGGTCACTTGCAGCACAAACAATTAATTTTGTGGTCATGCAAATCCCACTTGCAGCACAAACAATTAATTTTGTGGTCATGCAAATTTATAGCACTGACAATTAATTGTAGTTAGATAAATATTTTTATTATTAGATTAATCTTTTATATTATAAATAAATTTTAATTATTAGATTAAAATATTTATTAATTCAATATTTTTTAATATTAGAATCTTTTTTATTACTAGATTAATCTTTTTTATTACTAAATTAATGTAAAATATTCCACTTAATTTTAATTCTTATTTTATTGATAGATTAGTAATATTTAATATAAATTTAATAAGTTTCGATTATTAGATATTTTTTAATTTTTAATATTTAATATATTTAATTTTTAGTATTTACTAAGTTTTAATTTTTATTTTTTATTTAATATATTATATTTTTAATTAATTTATTTTTATTTTTAAATATTTAATAGTTGTTTAATTTTAATTATTTAATAAATTTAACTTATTTATTTTTATTTATTTAATATAATATATAATTATTTTTAGTTATTTAATATTTAAGATTTTAAGATTTTTTAATTTTTAATTTTTAATTTTTAATATTTTTTAAATTATATTTATTATTCTTACTTAAATTTAAATCTTTAATTTTAATTTTATTTTTAATTATTTAATTTTTTTCAATCACCAAACAGTTAATTTTGTGGTCAACTTTTCCATTTATGACTTACACATTACAAATAGCCAAACACCGTAAAACACAATACACTTTTCCTCTTACAACATTACATTACCAACCAAACACTATAAAACTTACTTGCATGTAACTCACTTGCAACTGTAAAAGAACTTACGACTCACGACTTACAACAACCAAACAGGCCCTACGCTGAATGCAATCAACTTCTTTCTAGTCTCATCTGCTTGAATGTGTGCATGTAATTGTTCTAAAGATGGCAGAGGAGGATATTATGGATTTTTCCACAGTATTCATATATCCAGAATTCAACCTTGAAAGAAAATAAAATTTATATTCTCCTAATTTTGTTGCTAGTACTGCTTGATGTCCTCATTGCATCTCCATATCAACAACCAATAATGATCTAAACTAATTGTTCTAAAGATGGCAGAGGAGGATATTATGGATTTTTCCACAGTATTCATATATCCAGAATTCAACCTTGAAGAAAATAAAATTTATATTCTCCTAATTTTGTTGCTAGTACTGCTTGATGTCCTCATTGCATCTCCATATCAACAACCAATAATGATCTAAACTATTCCGAAGCACCTGACATTGTAGTAGCGTAGTGGCACACTTTTTCCGACATAGATTTGCTAATAATGTGTCAAAGATTATATTTGTACTGTGTTACATGATTCAGAGTAAGTATAAGAAGCCCTATCTCACACAGCTCACACCTTTGCAGCCTTAGGGTCGACTCATAAGAAGTACCATAGATCGCATACCCATGATTATCATCTTTGTGCTAGGTAATCTTTCCATAGATGCTTCCACTTTCCCCGCCTACAATTATACATACGAGCACAATGGGACCACTCCAAATGGTTTTACCATCTGAGATTCATTGATATTATGTCAATATGGTGGTGTTCACTCCAAGCATTTTCAAAACGTGGCCGAGAAACATGGAAAAAGAAGATTTCCGAAGCACCAAATGTTATCTTCTAGGTTTTCCTGATTTTCTTTGAAGAAAGATGTTGAGTTCTGAAGGGAACTGTGAGAGCTGTTTTTTATGTAAAGTCGTTTTTCGTCGAAACATTTTGTGAAGGTGTATGCCAGCTAGGGTTTTTTGGACTCTAATACCATGTCATTATACTAATGAATTATCAGCATTCCTGCCACAGATCACCTATAGGTTAGCCACGGCACCTAAAAAGCTTCACCTAATATTTATATACAGATAGGTTCATGCAGCTATCATAGTTCAATTAACAAAAATTAGTCCATCCCTTTTGCTCTATGATTCCCTTAAAAAGGCCACAGGAATATTATTATAGTTGAAGTGTGCAAAAAGAATTACTCACTGACCCACCACAATGCCCAGATCTGGGAAAGCATAATATCCAGTGGGGCTGATTGCTAAAGAAGATGATGTACAGTATATAAAGTCCGCATCCGACAGAAATCACTTTGTCAGCTTAATCACATCTGATCATAAAGAGACTTTTACAAAAAGGGTTCTTGCAGTCGCCTAATCAAGCTATTTGTCAAGGCTTTAAAACTTATAAATAAGGTCAAATGCAAGGGACCCTGGAGTGATAAACTGAACTGAAAAACAAGCAGTCCAGGAAATTATGACAGCATTATATACCCTTGTGGCCTGGTATTCAATCACCCAGTAGCCATCGGAAAGGCAGTACTCCACGAACTCATACTAGATTTTTATTTTTTATTTGATTCTTTTTATCCCTTGAGAAATAAAAAGCCCGACAAGGATACCAGTTGTTTCCATCTAGATGGCTATAGTTGTTATTTTTATTAAGCATATATAGATAGTAGTGAGCTTAGTTATAAAGAATCTATTTAAAAGAGTCCCCGGTTGGGCAAGATACTATTTTTAGAAAGAGAGAGAGGAATGACACGATATTTTTAAAGCAAAAAGAAAGGATAATGCATGTTCACATACGTAAAATTAGAAATACATTAAGCATTACTTAGTTAAGATTTTTAAATAATTTTTTTTGTTTTGTTTCTATTCACGAGTACAATAGATACCAACTAATCAAATGCAAATATAAAAAGATCTGAATGGATAAACAGCTTGACCAAAGAATAGATTAACTCTGAAAAGGGATCATTAGGTCGAAAGTTCTGTAATTCTTTAGCAAACACAAGAAACGGAGTGTATATAGGTAAGTAGACAAAGATCAAATTTCAACAGGAAATATACCACAAATATTAAACTGTCATAAGGTACCTGGATGGTCAAAATTATAATCGTGAACAACAGCAAGCTCCTCTTCTGATAGATCATGATAAAAAGATTCCTGCGATGTCATGACCAAATATGATAAATTCACTACAAAATTAACTTCCTCCCCATTGTTACTAGATCAGTTCTTGCGAGACTAATTTTACATGATTTACGTCAGACTCGTCTGGTAGATGAGAAACTTAACTAAAATTTGTGTACAAGAAATATACCATTATGTGCTAAATTTTAAGCAACTACTTGATCTAGGACCTGAAACAAACTCAAGCCTTCATGATAGATTATGTACTTAAGAATATACATATTAGAATTCTTAGTTTGGGCCAAACCTACTAGAATCAAATCTGAGGTGTGACATTTGGAAACAACCAGTGGTTTAAAAATTGGCACAGGCCCCCGCCTAGGCAGAGGTGTCCCGCGCGCTATGCTTTGGGCCTAGGTGGCCTCCCTTTGTGTTGCTAACACCTAGGCTTGACTAAGCGGGATTTAGCCCGCCTCGCTCTAGGGCGCGCCACTTTCTAAGTTTTATTTTTTTAGTTAAACGGGTCCCGCTTCCAAAGCAGGTCCAACCCGCTTTGTTTGATATATAAGTCAATCAATTATATATGGCCAAATAATGCTGCAAATAATAAAGTATCAGTTGACACTTAATTGTAGCTTAATAAATAAGCAAGGTTTAAGAAAGCACTAGGCGGGCCTGGGCGGCGGGCTTGGGCCTAACACCTACGGGACTAGACGAGGACTAGATGTTTTTCTATTTTTTATGTTTTAAAATTTATTTAAGTGTGTTATATAAACTTTAGAAAGATCATAAAAATAATAATTAAAATCAAACAAAGACATAACCTCTAAAATTGAATTAGAAGAAGAAGAAGAAGAAGAAGAAGAAGAAGAAGACATAATGATGTATCATATCAATTGTCATGTAATTTAATTATTAACATCTAAAATTGAATGTAAAATAATAAAAGATTGTGTTTTACCTTATTTTTTTAGGGGAGAAAGATTTGAGAAGCTTGCCGACGTCAAGAACCTCGTTGGCATAAAAAGAGACCTAGACAACGTCAAAAGAACCCTAACTGGCATCAGCAAACTGATGCGACCACTGAAGATTGGAGTAAGGATTTGGGGGCTTAAGGTTTCTTAAAAGTCCTCTATATACCATCTAGACTAAACTTGGTTGAGCGGGTTCAACCCTCTTAGCTTAAATGAAATTTGGGCCGCCTAGGCCCTCTCATGCCCCACTAGGCGGGCCCGAGGCGCTGCGGGCGCCTACAAACCCGACTACCCTGTAAACTGAGCGGCCATGTAGCCAACTAGCCTAGGCAGCCGATTTTTAAAACCATATAAATTAGGCATGAAATTGATTTTAATTTCAACTGAAAAACTTTTGTGAGTTATATGAAATTAGGGAATGAAACTTTTGTAATTTTTTTATGATTTTCTTAATGTTTTGAATATGTAATACACCTAAATGAATTTTAACAATTAAAAAAATAGAAGATGCCTAGGCCTGCCTAGGCCCCTAGGCGCTAATCCCCAGCCTTGTCGCCTAGTGTCGCTTATCGCTTTCTTGCACATTGGAGTCAACACATATGATCTATGGGATTTATAAAATCATTTGTAAAACCAATCCAATCTCAACCCAGGCCTAAAGACTCCAGGAATGTGAAATTAAGAATCAAACCCACGATATCAGCATATCAATCACTAAAAATAAGATAAGCACAGTTAAAAGTGGCAAAAGAGATCATTTAGTGATTTATCAAATATCTAAACATCCTAGATATCATTGAGCACTTTAATGATTTATACAATGAAATGTTCATTGAAATCCCCAAAAAGATTTAAGCAGCTCATAAAAAAGTGTTCCTTTTAGACAATAAATATGAATAATCATTTAGTCACCAAGTTTCACATGATCAACTTATAGTTAGTGCATCACTAGATTTTTCTTACACGTGTGATGCACATGCATCAAGAAATAGCCATTAACTTGATGTAGAGATCTTCAGAAGGGAGAAAAAAGAAAGTCATAAAAAAGTAGGACTATCGTGTGCAAATATTTATATATTTTCTTAGTGTTGGAAATATAAGATTGTACATAATCTAATGAGTTTTGAACATTTAATATGAGTGGTATTCATAAATGAGGTATGCTATAAATATGACCATTAAAGACGAGTGCGCCAAATTATAGTTATAGTAAATAAGAGAGATTTTAATATAGAATAGGAGAGTAAAGGTAAAGTTGTAACATTAAGCAACTTTTTGTCCTTTTCTTTTCCCACAAGTGTTTGCCTAGTATAATGTAGAAGTACATAAATCAGAAAAAGAATATCACAATTTTGGACATCAAATTAAGTTTTTTATTCTAAGTGAATAATTGCATGTCCAGCAATAAGTTCTATGCAACAACATTGTATTGATAATCTCCTGGACTTTGATGAAGAATAATGCTCCACAGATGTGGGCTATTCCCTATGTAGCACGAACACTCCTATCATGGAGGAGTGTCGTACACATGTTGTGTGTATGTTTAAGAATTTATCATGTGTCTGTGTGTCATGTCTATGTTGGTGTGTCCGTGTTCGTGCAACATAGGTTATGCCTTTTAGTGTCTTGACAAAATTCTATACCAGTAGTCAGTACTACAAGAACAGTTGACACAATAGAAACATTATCTTGCTCTACATTCCAAATGTATAAAAAGACAGCAGCTAAGGTAAAAAAGAAAAGACGAATCTTCATGCTAGGTAGCTTGTACTATTCCAACACCAGATCAAAAGCATGATAATAAAGTTAGAAAATAAAAATGGAAGAATAGACATACTTGATTGATAAGAACAACGCGTTGGTCATGAAGCTGCTCAATGATCATATCGCAAACAGTGGTTTTTCCTGCAGATGCACCACCAGCCACACCTGCAGCAGTGTAAAAGCTTTTGAGAAAAAAACATAAAGCTTAAAGATAGAGACAAGAGAGGTATAACATAGTTAATCCGACAAATATTGAAATTATTCTGAGCAAAGTGATTAACTGTAGCCTACTAATCTTTTAATTTATAATGTTGTTCATATTTTGACAGTGCCTGGACATCAAGAAAAAAAATAATGAAAGCAGACAGTAATATCAGTGAACATCATTTAAACTTGAGTTTTTTAGATGTAAATCCTTAACAAATCCCTCAAGCAGGTTGTAGTCCCTCATGCATTAAAATCTGAGATTAGTGCCCCCACATCGCGAGGTCCACCTATGAGTCCCTCATTATACCTATGAGTCCCCTCATTGTGTAAGTTTGAACTATCTGCTAAACAGTGCATAAGAAAGCATTTTACAAAAATTCCTTCAATGTCAAAACCTCTTCAAAGCCCATTTCCGAAACCACTTAAAAACTCAACTCCAGCCACTCCTTTTATTCCAACAAGCCACCCATCATTCCCTTTCAATTGTCTTCCCTATTCATTCTCTTCCCTTCCCATTCTCTTCTTCTCACTCTAATAACCCAAATTTTAAGGGCCAACAATGTATATCAAGCAATCATAACACTTAACATTTCCCTGCATTTGGGCATTCAGGCCACGTGTGGAAAGGCTTACCACAAAAAGATGAACTGTGCTCCCATACCATACTTCACCCAAAAGCTCAAGCTTATAGGTTGTGGATTAACAATGTGCATCAGGTAATCTTAACACTTCACCCCTCATCATGAATTCAGACTTTTGGTGTGGCAAACAGCAAGTATCAAAGCCACCCAACTTAATCCAGCTCAGCAAACATTTACTATGTTTCTCCAAGCAAATTGTGTTTATGTTGGAGGACTTTCCACATGGCTCAAAGGATCACATGAGGGGAGTGTTGAGTGTTACCAAATAAGTTTGCTTAATATACATTATTAACCAGCTACCCAACAGCTAATGCTTTTGGGTAAAATAGTATTTGAAATTGGGACACACGCGCGCTATCATCAGCTAAACCTTTTGGGTAAAGTGGTATTTGAAACTGGGACACATACATGTGCACGCACGCACGCGCGCACACAGAAAACGAAAAAGAAAAAATGAAACGAAAAAGGGGGAAGAGAAAAGAAAGAGGAGAGAACTTAGATAACTTAGATTAGATACGGTTGATAGATAAGACAAACACTAGGAAAAAATTATAGTTTTGGAAAACAATTACATGTTTTGTGTACTTGAATCAAGAACTTGTAACATTACAAAATGATCCGCAAATTCACATACAAAGGTAAACAAGATATTTAAGTTGCATCACATGGTGAATCTAGCAGGAAGAAACACCATCAACTGATTGTGTTACACTCCAATCTGTTAAAAACATATAATATGATGCAAGGTGTTGCATCTCATGTCTTTATTACAATCAATGAGTACTTAACATGGTGTAAGGTCCAGCTTCCTCCATTCTACTGATAATAATTTATCCGAGTTTGAAAAAAGAACTATAAAAATGTCATATAGGCATATGAGCTAAAAGCTTGTTATTGTTGAACCTTGCAAAATTAGCCAGCTCAAGAGAAGCATATCTTATAAATGGAAATCACTTCTTCAGAGAAACCACAAAAATGCTTACTACAAGACATAAATCCCCCCAACACACATACGCGCGCGCGCGCACACAAGATTTGTGAACAAATACTAACCTATAACAAAGGGTTCCCTGTGGCCATTCGCAGTTGAAGTTGTTGGTTGCTCTGTTTCACAGTTACTCTGTTCCACCCCATCAAGGCGAAGTCTCGAAAAGTGAACCCCAGTTGAAGTTTCAAGCAACTCATCTACTATTTTGGAACCCATTCAGATTGATTTAACCTAAGAAAAATGAGATATGTAAAAATAATACAATTTGCCATGAACCCAAATTTAGAATACAAAAAAAAGAGAGAAACCACGGCACTTTCGCAGCATAAGTTTAGTCAATAATAGCATTATGATAACTAATATACAATCAAAAAGCTTAGTCAAATAACATCACTATGGTTACTATATGTTATGCTGTGAATTGCTATGTAAAAGGGGAGAAACAAAAGAAAGAGAAATGGTCCATTTATGCAGCGTATCAGTATCTCTGTAGATTGGCAAACATTAATTACAGACTATAGGCTTAATCACATTACAACAGCCTAACTATTCACAAAATACTAACCATAATAATAATGCACTCTGAATTACTAAGAGAAATGCTACCAAAAAAGTAGACTCTGCACTAAATTATTGTTATCTTGCGAAGGTCAGAAATGCACACTTACAAAGCATAAAACAATAAATATGTGTCTTTTAACATGAACTATCTGAGAGCAATGGACACCAAAAAGATGATAAGATAAGGAAAACTGTGATTGAAACTGTATTTAGAGTTATAAAGTTTTACAAGACTTAATACTTAATGACCAAATTTCATGAGGTTAATAAATTAAGATTCAATCAAAGAGAGGACCCAACAAATGCTTAAGTCATCGTCTCAACATAAATTATTTTTTAATTAATTTTATCCCAACAAAATAATAGGCAAGGCAATCAATATAGATCCCCATGCAAAGGAGGACTGTGGATAACCCCCTCGCGTATAATCTAAGATGAAATAAAGTGACAAAAAATAGTTGAAAAGCATTAACAAGCTCAGTGGTGATCGATTGTTCTCCCTTTTTGCTAAGGAAAATATAAAGTTCAGTAACAAAAGCATTGACCATTGAGCTGATGAAACATTGATGCCTTAAAAAAATGATATCAGTTTATAGAAGATGAACGTGACACGCTCTGTTTAATCTATCATATGCCAATGCTTTATACCATACAAACTATAGAAATTACATCTAAAAAAAGTATGTGCCATTGGCAAGAGTTGGTCTTGATTCTAATATTATTCATTGTATTCTCCCTGCTAGTTTTAACAAAATTTAAAGCAATACTTCAACTTAAGCAGAAAACAAGAATGCAGTTCTAGAGGCCTGGTCAGAAAAACACTAGATCCCCCCCCCCCCCCCCCGGCTTGGGGTAGGGGGGGTGTGGGTTGTGGGGGTGGGGGGGTTAAGATGGACAATTTGATGATGGTCAGAAATTGGATATTTCTTGGACACAATGGGAGAATTTAGAACCAAATAAACACAGCTTTTGCTGGTACGCTCTCCTTTTCTTGTGGGAGGTTGTGGTCTAAACTCTACTCAACTGCAATGGCAAGAAAATTTTCAAACTAAAATGTGAAGGTGTCTATTTCATGCTCATGCTCACTATACAACAGCTCAGACTCACAACACATACAGGATAATGGCAGCTTGTTCAGGCCTGTTCTGTTCCATGTTTTCCATAGGAGGACCAGAATTACTGGGCAATGTCGCATTTAGGGGTGTTTCCTCCCTTCATGAGATCTTTCTTTTCCTTGTCTTCTTTTAGGGTGCCTCCTTTCCCTTTTGTACTCTTCCTTCTCCCTCATGATACAAGCCGGGCCCGGAGGTGGGATGGGTTTGGATTGGGTTTATTGAATTCCTGAGTGGGAGTTTTCTCCCTTATAAAGAGGCCTCATTCATGGGTCATGCGCATTGAACATAAAACTCTAACGGGATAGTTGTAGGAGTCTTTTTTCCCTTACAAAAAGAGCCATCATGCATGGGTTGCACAGGAAACTAATATAGAAAGGAATTTCCATATAGGCTTTATGAGCAGGGATGGAGCCATGGGAAGGGCCTATGGGGGCATGGCCCCATTGAAATTTTGAAAAAAACCCTTCTAGATTAGTTATTGACAATTTTTTTATAAACCCCGAATATTTTTATTATATTAGGTGCTCCCCCCTCGACTTTATCGCTGGCTCCATCTCCATTTCTGAATACCGGGCCAACTTTATGCTTTCTGGAAAGAGTTTGAGTGGTTTTGGCTTCTTTTAGAATCTTATAACCTTTGCTACTCATTGGAATTATTTTATGTGAACATTTCTAAGCAATTTGGTGTTAATGGTGTCATTTGAAAGTCAGATATTCAACAATATATGGAGTACTTACACTCATCACAAGTCTTTCACACGTTAAGTTTATGTATTCCAGGGATCTCATCAGAATTGTGACTTGTAAACTTAGGAAGTGCTAGGTAATATTAAGTTGGTCAAGTTCTTTAGGTTGAGTAAAGGACAAAGAATCAGAAAATGAGTTAGAATAGACTAGGGACTCTTGGTACGGATACTCATGTAAACATCAGAATATACAGTATAAGGTATGAGTGAGAAAGTTATATCACGAACTGAGATTCACAAGCTCATATAATTAATTACTTTGTAACTAGTTGTGCAGTTTCTAAATCCAGTGCCAACTGGATAACCCTGCTGTGATTGAGGCAGCTTAGAAACTTTGAGTTATATGAATACATGATATTTAATGGAAATATCAGCCATCAAACAGAGACCTTTACAACAAAAGTAGTTAGACCGGCTGTTTGAGTTCTAGTACTCAAATGGAATATCCTTTGGGTTGTCTTCCTAATCTTATGGTAAAGTTCTTCACGTCTTCTAATTCAATGATAGATTCATCACTGCTAACATCTTCCTAACTTCCTTATTACTTGAATCCAATTCGGGTATGTTTCACTAGTTATTATTTCCATCTACTGCTTGCTAGTAGTACGCTTCTTAGAGTCTTGCATGGGTCCTTAAATATTCAACAACAACAATAATAAAGAAGCCTAATACAAATCTTTGGTCAACTATAAAAGTCTCTCTCTCTCTCTCTCTCTCTCTCTCTCTCTCTCTCTCTCTCTCTCCCCCCCCAAAAAAAATTCAACTCTTCTAAGGGCATTGTTGTAAAAAACCCATTAACCCCGCTTAAGCCTTTTGTTTCTCTATGTACGCTTTGGGACATTTTTGAGGGGCCCCACCACTTCAAGATTTAGAACCTTTTGACATTGTATATCTAATCTTCTCATATTGATGCTTATTGTTACCATTGAGATTTTAGTGTTAATTTTTTATCTTCTTTATTAGTTATGAAGTTTCTTAATTTTAAGCTTTTCCCAAAAAAAATTCTTATTTTACTATTGCTAAAGCTAACCTGCCTGCAGCTTAGCTTATGCTTTCACTTTCCACTACATTGTCTAAAGGCCGTTTCTTTGTTGGTTATAGTGATTCGGTGTACTCCTTAATAGAGTGTATAAGAGTAGGAACTTTTACATTTTAGAAACTTAAGAGAGTTAGTATATAAATGTGCGCCACAAGCTTTTACATTTTAGCTAAATGTGCACTACTCACTCGCTATATATTATATTCAAATTTTGAAATATGATGCTTCCATCCCATTGTCGTATAAAAAATATAAATAAAAAAACTTGAGAACAAACATCTATTAAATTATAAATTTGGATATAAAAATAGATTTTATATTGTACAAGTTTGGATATAAAATTAGATTTTATTGCACATGCATAAACGCCCACCCGATTAAATTAGTATTGCATTTGCCACAAGCTTAAAATACATATTTGAGAAAATACAGTCTTGAAGATAGTTGAGTTTATAAAATCCCAATGGTTTAAAGCAACTCCCAAAATTGCAAAACGACTTCCAGATACAATTGATTCATACTTGACTCATTACATTTATACAATCCAAATGTCAAGATCATAGCATTTCCAATTACAAAGTAAACGCAATAAAATGCCATTCAGTACTCAATATTATATTTAACCGCTTACCGAGATCGATCACAATTAATTAGTAGCATTGATGGCTTGATGCCAGCACAAAATAGTAACGCCCACTATCGAAACTTGTTATCATGACATAATCTTTCAAATCATTTTGTTTTAATACTAAACAAGTCACCGAAAATTCAACATTTTTTTTATTTTGAACCGCAATGCCGAGATTTCAAACAACAACAGATCGGATCCAAAGCGATCTGCTACCGGTTTTAGAACCGGCAAGACTCGAGAGAGTTGCGGTGTACTTACCGCCTGAGTTCTGCCCCTTGGCCGGCGAAAACTAAGATCTGGCGAGATGCAACCAAGAACGAAGGATCCCGCACAGCGCGGTGCTACTATCCTCCGCCGCCTTACCGGATCCGACGAGATCCGAATTCGATCCCTTAGGAGGAGGCGGGCACTAACGGCAGGGACGGAGCGGCGGTCGGCGTTGGTCGGCGGCGCTTGAGAGAGAGAGAGGCATAAACTCTAAGAGGCGAGGCTATAAATAAGGGGAACTGTTCCACGAACGACTTGAGTCGTGACCGTATTTACGAAACGAGGATGCATCGCATCTGCCAGCTGTCAATTTACCAGTGGCAGCGCACGAGTAGTTTCTTGTTATGGAAGGCACAGCTGATTTGTCCGCGGTAATATCCACGCCAGCATCACCGTGCGATGGCGACAATTGTCGCTCGTGGGACACACTGCCGTTGCCTGAATCCCTAGGGCGAGAAGCGGGGCCCACTGAGGCGTGACTGACATTTTTACACTTTGTTGGGTGAAAGTTTGGTGTTCCGGTCAAACAGCGGATTTGCGCGTCGGTGGGGAATTTTCTTCAAAGTTGAAATAACTCCCACGAGATTTGTGGCAGGGGAAGTGGGATGTTAATTTAAATAAATTATTCGTGGTGACGGTGAACACGTGGCGCTGATGATGTGGGGTCGCCGTGAGTGGGGTCGAATTTTGAGTATTTTATACACGTCCTTTTTTGTTTTGAGTAAGTTTGAAAAATAGATGTGATTTCTTTTATCCCGGTTTGAAAGATAAGGAGTTTTAAACTTTTAAAGCTCTCACTTTTCACAGGGATGAGAATGGGTCGGGTCCAGTTGGGTCAAAGTTGATCCAAATTGAAATAGATGGGTTTTGAGCCAACACGGACCTGAATTGGGTATTGACCCGTCCAAATATTGTACATTTTCATTTGAGGCAGTCCACTCAGAATAACTCAATCAAAAAATCTCACAAAATTTTCAGTATTTATTATGTTAAAAATAAAACAAAATCAATAGAGCAACCCATCACCTCTCATTGCATTTATAACAGAGCACAGTGAACATTCTCACCCATACTCTCAACCTTTTTCATCTCCCTCCATTCAAGGCCGTTTGGATTTAAAGAAGTGGGCGAAAGTGACGAAGTAAGAAGTAGATTTTTTTCCTTTTTAGAAAATAAGAATTTGTGTGTATCATTTTCAGTATTTGATTGGTAATTGAAAAGTGAGATTGAAAAAATATATTATGTTTTTCAATGTCTGGTTGGTAATGTGAAAGTGGAAGTGGAAATGAAAAGATTGACCATAAAGTTGACTGTAAAATAATATTAAAATAAAAATAATTATGAAAAAATTTGGACTGTAATTAGAATGCAATTAAGATTTACATGACCACAAAATTAACTATTTTGAGTTACAATTTATTATAAATGAGATTTACATGATCATAAAATTAACCGTAAAGCTCTTGCAAGTGAGAAAATGATTGTGTAAAAGGGAAAAGAGAAAAAGAAAAGAGGTTTTTCTATTTTTCTTTCTGATGTTTGGATGGACAACAGAAGTGAAAAATAACACTTCCCACTTTCTCACTTCCGCCCATTTCCTTGAAACCAAAATCAAAAAAGAATCTACTTTCTTTTGTTTATTCCTTCTGTGGAGAGCTCAAACAAATTGAAGTTTAGTACAATTACAAATTATTTGGAATAGAAAAAATTTCTTTTTTTCATCTTTCAAGTACTGTCTTAATATATTTAACATATAATGAGATCTAGCAAAGCAAATTTGATCCAAATGTGACTTTTTTTATTCCTCTACAACCAAATGGGAAAAAGATCTACACACCTGAATCTCTCAAACATGCATATTATGATGAAATTACCCTTTTTCATTTAAGGAAAATAAAATATTGGGGTAAATTTAGGCGTTGAAGCACAAGATCTACGAGTGCGGTTACTTAAACCTAAAGAAGTGATAAGTAGACGCATTAGTTAGTAGACCCCGTGAATTAGTAAATAAACTCCCCTCAAATTACCCTAAATACCCTGTTGACACTCCGAAAAGACGAACTCTGAGGCAGCTCTGCAACCAGTCCGAACGATGTCTAACTTGTCGACACTTCTAAAAGACAAGTCACAGGCAGGCTGAAAACCTTTTCATCCCTGATGGACAAACCAATGACCTGGACTCACTAATCCAGTAAAGCAGATAGTGAACCAAGCATTTGCCTTCTGAAGAAGCCCAAAGAGGCTAACATTTAACTTCGCTGCAAGCTTAACCTTAGCTTCGTAGCAAGCTTAGTAGCTCCGATGCGGGCTCATTCCTTAACTTCGCCAGAAGTTTTGCATAGCTCTGTTAAAGAGCTCTCTTTTAACTTCGCTACAAACTCAATGCCAGCTCCGTTGTGGGCTTATCTTTTAGTTTCACATGAAGCTCTCTTTTTAGCTCAGCATGAAGCTCTCTTTTTAGCTTTGTTGTAAGCTAGCTCCGCTGCGAGTTCATATGATCATTTTTATCATTTAAATCTCAGCAAGAGATTAATGTGATCATTATCTCATTTCAGACAGGTGCTTGTCGTGATCCAATCACTCCTCAATTAGTTGGAGAAGATCAAAAAAAATCTCTTAAACAACTAGAGAAAATCAAAGGATTGTTATAACAACCCTGAGCCAGCTGGCTAATTAACTCCGCCAGCATGTGCTAGGTTCGCAGCGAAGCTACTCTGACTTCGCAGTGAAGTTAGACTATGCTGATTTTTAGGAGAATAGTTACACCCCTTGAAACTTATAAATAGCCCAATGCAGGGCTGATTCTGGGCAAAAGATATTTTTGCTGAAAAATTCAGAAGAAGGCTTATCTTCTTAGAGAGATATTTCAAAAGAGATCGCTCTTAGCTTTTCGGCTTTTCTCAGAGAACTTTGCTTCTCTTTCAGGGTGCTAATACCCTAACAATCTTCCTTTCTCAAAGGATTTTCGGAAGCAAGCGGAAGGAAATCTCTAGGCAGAAGACTCGAAGACTCAGTTACTCGCATCGTTAGTAGAACAAAGTGATCGCGCACTGACCAGACTTCCGCTGGCACACTTTCCCAGAAACTCTAAAAGAGAGTTCTTATATTTTTTTAATTATTACTTGTAAATCTCTTCGAATTTTGTAAAGTTTTCCCACATTTCAAAACTATGAAAAATAAGATGACGACTTCGCTAGGAAAGTTCTTCTCCGCTAACGAGAAGATTGTACCTCAATGGGATGATAATGTTGGCCCAAAGGCTATTAGCCCTAGTTTTGATGATAACAAATCGTATGTAGTTATGTATTAACAAAATTGTTTAATTAAGTTTCAGGTAAAATTATATGTTGCATTTCGACTCCATCACAAGACTCACACATTTGGAAGCCAAAAAGATTTAGATCCCAGAGCCTAGCACACTAGAAGAGCTCAAGGATCAAGCAATATTCAGAAGACTATTTCAAGATTTGTATTTTTACCTTTTCTATTTTAGATAGGATTTATAGTCATTTGTTAAAACCAAGATGATAAAAGTTGATAGCTTTTGGGATTGACACACACACACACACATACTTCATATTTCTTTGTGTTTTTCAAACAAACTTTCTTTATCAAGTTTCAGAAAAACAAGTTTTGGAGAAAACTAAGTTTCAGAAAAACAAGTTTTGAAAAAACTGATTTTTGTTTCAGAAAAGAATTTTTGTCAAAATATAGTTCTAATTTATTTTGTATTGATCCATGATCACACTCTAGTTCTTCAAAACCCTAGAACTTTATTCTGTATTTACTATTTAAAAGAAAATTTATTGGAAAAATAGTGGTTTCGAAAAGATATCCAAAATCAGGTTTTGGCCCTCAACCTCGACCGGGCGGTCGACCGCTGGCAGAGCAAAATTGCTCTGTCGGTCGACCGGGCAGTCGACCGATATGCACCAAAGTGCAAACGTGCACTTCGGTCGACCGGGCCGGTCGACCATCAACAAGAGCAGTGCTCTCTGTTTGATCCGGTTGACCGGCCTGGTCGACCGACAGAGAGTTTCACTCTCTGTTTGGGAACCACGGTCGACCGTCCAATCGACCGCTTTTCCCAACGGTCGAAAATCCGACCGTTAGTGGTCGACCGGCAACAGAATTTTCTGCTGACTTGCTCCCAATGGCTAGTTTCAGATTTGTCTTTTTTTGGGTCTTGTTCCAAGGGATCTATTGTATTTTCTACCTGATTTTCATTTCCTATAAATAGTGGGACTATGAAACAACTCCACAACAAGATTTCTAAGCCTTACATCAAAGTTTTTCATAGTTTAGCCTCTTTTCAAAAGATTTTCTCTTGAGCCAACTATTTTCAAAGTTTTGGTGTTTTAGCTTGAGCCTTTTCTCTACTTCTCTACTTGATATTTGTACTACACAATCCCAAGTGTTTCACTTCCTCATCTTGGTTATAGATCTGTGCTTGTGAGCTATCTTTGTGGTCAAGTGTTGATCACCGATTTTCTTCGATTGAGAAGTTATAGTGGTTGCGGCCTCGAGTGAGCTAGTGAGCTCCAAGTTGGTGTTGCAGCACCGTGAGAGTGGACAAGTGCGTCCGAAGAGTTCTAGTGAGAACTTGTAACCGGTTGACGATCCAGTGGGATCAATCATAGTGAAAATCTTTCATAGTGTTGAAGGCGGGGACATAGAGCAGTGGCTCGAATCTCGAAATATATCTTTGTGTTTGTGATTTCTTACTCTTTCTTAACTCTTCTCTCTCTTTACTTGCACTCTATATTGTTTATTCTCTTTCAAGTTTTATTTAATTGCATTTGTTATTTGCTAGGTTGCTAGCAAGTTATTTTAATTCCGCATTATTTGCCATTTAGTATAGCTATCACCTATTCACCCCCTTTAGGTGATTTTCAGATGAGACCCTTGGGTCTGCTGTTGAAACTTTGGTCATCCAGTTTGACCAAGAGATGTTTGAGCAACTTCTCTCTGAGGGTGGCCCAAACCCTACCAGTGCGCGCAAGCACAGGAAGATCTCAATGGCTATGTCTCCTCTGGCCACTGCTCAGAAGCAAGTCTCTGACGGGATGAAGGAGGCCGCCTGCAGGCCTAACTCAGTCTCAATAGAGGCTAAACTAGCTTCGTGCCAGCATCTATATGCTGCGTGCGAAGCTAAGTCATCCTCTAAGGCTTTCTGGCGAAGCTCATAAAGTCTCTGACTGCGAGACTACTTCATCTAGTCTCTGACTGCGAGACTACTTCATCTCTTCACAGAGCTCAACTTCGCTTCTCCCGCAAAGCTAAAGGCAAAACACTTATAAGTGCTATCAGCGAAGCTGTAGTAGCTTTGCTCTCCCCTACAAAAACTTCTGTCTGCGAAGGTTGATCTGAAGCACACTCTAGTGCTAACAGCAAAGTTACTTCGCTCAAAGGAAAATAAGTACTCCATAGTACTAAAGCACCAAGTGCTGAGATAGCTTCGCCTCACGGCGAAACTATTTTAACTTCACCCGCAGCCAAGAAAAAAGCCTTTAAGGCTAAGTTTAGGGCTAAGCCTAAGACTATTCAGCCCATCAGAGCTAGTATCCAGCCTCCCCGAGTATCCATATTGGATCGATTTGATCCGGCCAACGAAGACTTGTGGGAATTTCTGAGCAACAAGCAGAAATCCCACCCTGAAAAGCAGGTTTACATCTTGCCATCTCACTGCGGACAAGCGAGGTGTCAACTTGTGATTGTGCACTCTGCTAATTGTTACATGGGGCCAATCCCCGCAACACCTCCTCCTAACAAACCGTTGGTATTCGATCGGTTGTCAGCCCAAACCTCTGAAGGGTCCAAATCTACGAGGAAAAGGAAAGCCAAAAAGCCTCACCTCGCTGCAGCCTCGTCAGCATGATGGGCAAAGGAAGGATCTGACGCGATCTCGAAGAGGAAGACAGGAGGTTCGTGCTCCCTCAATTATCCCCAGACCCTGACTATAGATCATGCTTAAGTCAGGTTCTGATTGAACTAGAGGGTGTCTTCCGAGGTACCCGCTCTAGGGTAGCAATACTCTACAATTATGGATAGCCCTCTTCTTCCACAAGGGCTATGTCGTCGGAACTACTGAGAAGCCTCTTCCAGTGGTCAGACGATGAAGAAGAAGCCAACGATTATGCTTCCTTTGCCACAGTTAGCTCGGAGCAAATAGGGATTATGTCGGTCAACATGACAGACGACAACCATGATAATGATCTCCATTGGCGTATGGAGGCTCAGGAGCAAAATTTTAAAGCTCAGCAAGCGGCTCTGGATAATATCCCGCAAATATTAGCGCAACACCTGAACAACCGAAATAATGATGAAATCACCGGTAGTAATCACGGCGAAGAGGAGAATCCCGACACAAAACCCCTAAGATTGAAAAGTCGATGGGAAGTTCCGCAATTGATGCCGATGTTATCAAAGGCATCCAAGATCAGATTGCATCCCTGCCACAGACGGATAAACTGAATAAAGTAGGGATGACGCGTTCTTACCCGCTAGAGTGGGACTCAGTTCCCTATCCTCCAAAGTTCAAACCACCTACATTACACACGTATGATGGCAAGAGCTCACCAATTAGCACAATTATTACTTCCTATCGCAAACCGACAATGTGATAGACAATGATGCTATCATGGCTGGACTTTTCATCCATACTTTTAAGGGGGTATCCTTTGATTGGTTTAGGAGTCTTCCCCACAGCTCCATCAATTCTTGAATTGACCTGAAAACCCAATTTCTTTCTCGATTTTACAAGAATACCAAGATGACCATGGATAAACTCCTCTCAATAGTTTAGAAAGGAGGAGAATCCGTGTAGGAATGCATTCAGAAGTTCTACAATCTCTCTTTCATGTGTCCCGCAGGCATGCCCTTGCCCATCTTGCTTCAAACATGTCGCCACAACTTTCTCGACAGAGTAGAAGTTCGTATGGGAGCCATCAAAGCCTATACTTAGAAGGAGTTTATGGAACAAGCAGAGATAGCTGAGAAATCAGCTAAAAAGTTCAAGCCCTCAATGTCTAAAAATAAATGGGGGGTCAACACCAAAGGGCGTGATGTAGCCCAATCTTCCCAATCCAAAGGGAAAGAAACAATGACAATCAAATTGCTGGGAAAACTCCACCAAAGCAGAAAAGGAACAGCCCCAGCAACAATCAAGAATTCAAGTTTCTGCCAAAATAATATTCCTTCAAAGATGAACAGGTGATGACCGTCTTCCACCTACTTAACAAGTGTAACAAGCTCAAGTTACCTGAAGTCCAGTGACCAGAAGAAATGGGGCGTACAAATGATCCCAACTACTACGTCTTTCACAGAATGATGTATCACCCCACCAGAGATGCTTTGTCCTCAAATACAAGATCAAAGCATTAGCGAATACTGGAGTTCTGACCCCCAAGTCAGAGCAAAAGAAAGTCACCGCCAATATGGTGACTCTCATTTTCGGGACCTTCCCGCAGACGACGGTCCAAGATGGATTGACCCCAGTCTATAAAGTCAAACTGAACGTTGTCAACCCAATGGCAGAAAGGCGGAAAGCTAAGGGCCTCGTTCCAATAATAACAAAATCTAGAAAGATCATGTGGTCCATCCGAATATCATCGAGGATGAGCAACGGGAATCCAACAAACTCAAGCTCAAAGGCAAGTCATGTAACATCATCTCTCTCACAATGAACGATGACGTTGTAACTATAGCTTCTCTCAGTAACTCGGAAGAAGTGAAGCTTGCCTTAGCGGCGCAGTCCACTGCCACTCAGCCATTTGGCATCCGGTCTGGAAGACTATACTTACAACAGTACTACCTGACCCCCGATAAGACACAGCAGGCAATGACATCAGGATCAACTGCACCGGTCTAGGCTTCGATACCATCTCTGCCACTGGACAAAGGGAAGCAAAAGGAGGTCTGATTCGACAAATCATTGAAGAAGGATCCTTCAAAGGGGCTTAACGCTCCTTTTTGCTTTGACACATTAGCACAGCTTGCCAATATCCCAGCTCGTATCACTCTGCACAAGCTACTTCGCCTTTCAAAGGAGACAAGAGAGGCGCTTAGGGATGCATTTACTGACTCAGAGTTCTTTCTGACACAAGTGTCGACGATTTCTACTAATGACAACGGAACTCCGTTTACCCAATGTCATTTGGTGCAACGACAGGTGTCATCCATCACCTTCACTCCTGAGAACACACTCCTCAAAGATAATAAGCATGATAGACCTCTATACTATACTGGTTACATTGGTTCCACGTGCATCGAGAGGATCCAAGTCGATATGGGGTCTGCTCTCAGCATCATCCCGAAAAAGCTTCTCTACTTCCTGGGCATCTCGCTAAGTAGGTTGTCGACCACTACTATAACCATCTATGGCTTCATCACTGAGAGTAGTTACCCTTTGGGAAAGATTCGTCTGTGATGCCATATTGGAGACTTGCAATTAGAAGTAACATGTTACATCATCAATGCTGACACGTCTTACAATCTCTTACTCAGATGACCATGGATCCATGCCAACTGGATCGTCCCCTTCACTTTGCACCAGTGCTTCAAATATGTAGGTGATGATACTGTGGTTTGAATGGTATTCACCGAAATACAACCGTCCAAAGAAGTGAAGAATTACTTCACTGATCCCTTCTTTACTAGGAGGATAACGAGCCAGTGAAGAAACCGTTACCCGATGACATTGACAGTGGTAACGAGGCGGACTCATAATCAGAAGGAGATGCGCCGGCTACCTTTAGTATGGAACCAATTGTAGCGTATCTATATGATCTTGATTGTAATAATCCCGCCGAAAATGAGGGTGAGTGGGTCCTTAATGAAAATTTTGCTTTTTACTCTTTTTGTCTTGAGGATGTATTTAAATCTGTCGATATTATTTTCTTGCCATGCCTTTACCTATCTCAAAAATGACATGCATGCGTATAGAGGACAATGAAGGATCTGTTTTCATTATCCCTCCTTCTAAAAGGGACCTATCACCGATGGTATCGGCAAAGTTAAAAGAAAAATCTCTAACTTACAAAAACAAGTAAAGTATACAATCCATAGATCATCAAAAACCAGTTAAGCATGAAATATAAAAAAGTGAATACTTGAATATAAGTTAAAGTTAGAACCCTCGTCTTAAGATATCATAGCTCTCGTTTACACAAGGCTTAGTTGCCACTATTGACTTATTTGGGTTTATCAATCAAGTTGTTAGAGATTAGTAGGTTAGTAGTTAGTTAGCCATGCAATTGAAGAGTTAGTTAGACATGGTAGTAAAATAAACAACAAAGAAAAAGAAGTAAAAAGAAAGGGAGTTATACTACAATAAGAAAGTAAAAGCAAATGGAAAACACAAGTAAATGGAAAGAAGAAAGAGAAGTAGTTACTTGTATTAACTTGTTACATTCAAATACAACTCTTACACACTCTCTCTTTCACTCTAATGGTTAAACTAAAACTATTAGAAGAAGGAAACTAAAACAACTACAATCCTAAAAATAAGATTACAATAATGCTCTAAACTTTGGATCTCCTTCTCTTCAGACCCCAGGGGGTATTTATAGGCACCAGGGAAAAAAGGCCAGGGAAAATGCCTGGCCCAAACCCCGGGCGCGCCGGCGCCGTGCCAGGGCGGCGCGCGCCGTGCCAGGGCGGCGCGCTGCCCCTTCTGTCTCCTGTCAGCTGGATCTTCTGGATTCGTGATTAGATGCCCTAGGCTGACAAAATCACCTCCCTAAGGTCAATGGCTACTTGGTAGGCCTTTAATCACCCATTAAATGGTGTTTTAGGGTCTTCTTCTTTATTTGCACACTATGGACCTAAGATCAAGCAAGCAAAACTTTATTAGCAGAATTTTAGATCAAATAAATATGCGAATGTGATAAAAATTATGCAAAATTAGAGACTAATCAGTTACCTTTAGTACGGAACCAATTGTAGCGTATCTATATAATCCTAATTGTAATAATCCCGCCGAAAATGAGGGTGAGTAGGTCCTTAATAAAAATGTTGCTTTTTTACTCTTTGTGTCTTGTGGATGTATTTAAATCTGTCGATATTAGTTTCTTGCCATGCCTTTCCCTATCTCAAAAATCGCATGCATGCGTATAGAGGACAATGAAGGATCTGTTTTCATTATCTCTCATTCTAAAAGGGACCAATCACCGATTGTATTTGGCAAAGGCCAAACTCGGGCCATGAGACCCAGGGAATCAGACGATGACTTGAAACCCCCACAATTCTTTCATTACGCATAGTCAGCACACCGCATAATGAAAAGAATGGGGTACAGCTTGAATCATGGTGATGGTTTGAGTTTCGGTAAAGGGCAGCACATCTCTTTGCAACCTTTCATACCGGAAGAAAAATCAGCCAACTATTACGACCGTGCACGTAGATGGTTGGGATATGTCACTCTACCTCCCCGGTCAGAATCAGAGTCTGGCGAGTCTTTACCATCGCAATCATCTGACTCGTCGAGTTAGGACTCTAATATTAATGTGGGGGTAGTCTTTAAAAATCTCTTTACTAATATGGCATCTATCAGTCAGGTGGAGCAAGACGAAGACGTTGAGCCATTCGACACGATCCGTGGGCTCAGCAACTTGATCTTCAATGAGATAAATGTTTCAAACAGTTGAACCTTCTACCGAAGATAAAGTGATCCAAGTTGATGTGGGTGATCAAGCACATCCAAAGCTTATCTCTATAAGCGAAAGGCTATCGCCAACAAAGAAGCAAGATCTCATATCCCTCGTACGAGAGTATATTGACTTCTTTGCTTAGAGCTATGAAGACATGCCTGGCCTCGATTCTCAGGTGGCTATGCATCGTCTCAACATCAAACCGGACGCCAGACCGATAAAGCAACAACAATGATGGTTTTGACCTGACATCATGGAAGCAATTGAAACTGAAGTTCATAAACTCATTGAATGTGGCTTCATTCGAGAGAAATAATACCCAGACTAGGTTGCAATATTGTCCTTGCGCTCATGAAAAATGGAAGATAAAAGTTTGCATTGACTTTCGTGATCTCAACACAACCTGTTCTAAGGATGATTTCATAACTGATGTCATGATCGACAATACGTATGGGTCCGAGAGGATGTCCTTCATGGATGACTTTCAACGGTATAATCAAATCAAGATGCACCTGGATGATGAGAAGCATACATCATTCAAAATGCCATTGGGGGTATACTATTACACAGTGATATCCTTCGGATTGAAGAATGCGGGTGCAACTTACCAACATGCCTTGAGCATAAATTTTCGTGATCATTTACGAAAAATAGTGGAATACTATGTTGATGACATTGCAATGAATAGTGGCAGCAAAGACAACCATCTCAATGACCTGAGAACTGTATTCGACATCATACATAAGAATAGAAGTACAAGTACTCAATACTATTGCTATAGCAAAGTGGCTATGCGGGTCGTGATCCACAAGGAGGGACTACCGATGGAAACGTTTTGCAAGTTCTCTTTTAAGTTACTTAAAATAGTTAAAGTTCTTCTTTTAGTTCTTAAAAAGAAAAAGAAAATAAGTTATATTAATTTGTGAAGAAAGTGATAGATCGAGAAGGTGGAGAAAATAAGAAATGATTTTATACAAAAAAATAAAAAGAGTGAATAAAAGAGTTGGGAGATGGTAGTGATCTAAACTAAAGGATTTAAAGAAAGAAAGAAAAACTAAAAGAACTTACCTACCTCTTCCGGCTAATGACTTACCTTAGATCGTTGGCACATTTACCTTGCTTCGGACGCGATTAACGCATAATCCATAAGATTGAGCTCAGTCGCCATTCACATTACATCATCATGACGAATAAGAATGAAATGATACATAATTTTGAGGAGGAGATCATCGTCATGAAATATCGGTGGCAAACACACAACATGGCTATACCGATGATACTAGATTCGCTTGGATACTCATCAAAAACTAAAAGAGGAAAGTAGAAAAGAGAAGAAGAATATAAAACAAAGAAAAACATAAACAAGTTACCTTTTTATTGCTTGTAAAAATGATGGAAGAAAGGAGGAGGTTGCATCAGTGTCACTCTCAACATAAATCTCTCTTTCTTACATAAATCCCAGTCAACTATGCTTATAAAGAAATAAAAGTTATATGAAAAGAAAAATAAAAATCTACACTAACCTAGAATGAAAACTGGCCTAAGAATCCTTCTCTGCCTAATCGCTCCCTGTATACTGAGAATTTGTAGGTATTTATAGCAAATACAGAATGGGAGAGATAATCTGAAGATAGGGGAGCAAATGCTCTACCAAATCTCACCAGATAGCCCAGATCCGCGGCTTTGGTCACGGATCCGCGGCCTAGATGTTGGCCACATCCAGGGGGAGGAGATGCCTGGTTTCATTCTTTTTTTTTCCAATTGATTTTTCTGTTTGTGCTTTTGATTTTGATGATATCCTCGTTGATCTTCGGTTAATCGATTTGATTCACCAAAATTTGATTTAAACAACTAGATTTGAGAGCATCCTCCTCTAACCAAATAGATCTAATTAAATCTGACTTTAACAGGTATTTATTTGATTTTATCCTCTTTCTGCCTATGATTATCTTCTGTAAAATAGACATTTAAGACAAGAAAATTAGCAGATTTATTATACAATAAATATATGAGTGTAATGAAAAGAATACAGAATACGTGTACGATCACACCCCCACACCTATCTTTTGCTCATCCTCGAGCAAATTATCAAAACTAAATCTAAAAAATTATTAGACCACTTTCGCAGGTCACGCGATTACACTGAGCATATGCAACAAGCTGTTAAAGCTCTAGGTTACCCCTAAAGGATGAGTTTTATCTCGTGAGGGTTTTCAGTAATTACACCCACAAAATTCATAAAGAAAGAGAGACAAAGTATTAGTATTTTCGAAAAGCATTTTGAGAAGGAGAGAAAATATTTGAAGTATTATTATAAGAGTTCAAAGTAATCTATAAGTTATAGGAAAACTGAATTTTTCATTCCTAAACTTAGTCTCTATTCAAACTTGTTATCAATCAAGGTAAGGAGTCAAACTATATTTCTCATCTAATCTATTACTTTCCTTAAGTCATATGCACCTTCGTGACCGTGAAATTTTGACTAAGGGTTCTTTCACTCTAACTCTTATGCCTTATTTTAGTTACTTATTCATTTTATATTTTGGTGTTACTATTCCTTAGTTCTATTAGGCTTTCTAATCTGTCCATGTAACGAGCCTTTAATTGGTGACTCCTAAACCGGACGGTCTTAGGGCACCAAGTGAGAAACACCCCAATGACTTAAGGACTCGAGCAAATAAGGCCACAAAACTAAGGATTTTATTATATGAACCACTTTTAGGCGTGAATACTCATGCTTTATGAGGCACAAATACCCAGCTTAATCAGAGAATTTTTGATATAAGTATATATATATTTTTTCTTTCTTTTTTTCCTTCTTTTTTAATATAAGACATCAGAATCTTTGTTTTGAACCCTAAGTGTGTAAATGTTATAAAGTTGCATATTTCATCAAGGTAAAGATCATGACTAAATTACTTTTTCAAGTATTCTTCTTAATCCTAGAGATCAAACAAATAATCTTATTTTTACCGAGTATAAGAAATCCTAATTATGATTCTCCTATTCCTTAAAATTGACTTAATTTCTTACAAAAAAAAAGTCAAAATATTGTTCCTCTTTTCAAAGTTTTTAAAGAAAGGAAAATGTTAATTTTTTATTTTAAATAAAAAAACCTATGTTATGTTAGAACCCTCCCCCCACACCTATCCCATGCATTGTCCTCAATGTTTGAATGAATGCAGATGCATGAAAAAGAAGAAAGGGAAGGAAAATATTATCTTAAGGTGTTGTTCTAGTGGTGTTTGAATTGGGCCAAGTGTTGCTTCCCAATCAAGATAATGTGTGGTTTACGAAACTCACCTTTATTGACCTCTTTTCTATGTACATAATGACAATCCCCAATATGAATAGGATCATGAGCGATCCTATCATGAAACTTATTACCTTACATGACCAGTCTTGAAAAATCATCACTGAGTCATTATGGTCAATATCTATGTCCAATAAAAGAATGTGACTTGGTGAAATAATTGACTTGGATTTAAGAGTGATAGGTTCGAGAACCATTACTAACTCAGAAAAATCAACTTTGGGTTCGAGAGTCAATTTTGGTTCAAGAGTTTAATCTAAATCAAAAAATTGAAGTTCACATTCTTCTCTCATCAATGGAATGTGACTATCCAAATCTGATAATTCAATTTTTAGATCTATAGGTACAGGAGTAAATGTTGGCTCCAAAATTGTCTAAATTAGGTAATGATATCGGAATCAATATAGATTCAAAGATGGAAACTGAATCATAAGGTTAGAGATCGGGGTCATATTCACATTCAAGTTCAATTATTTGAGTGAAAAACTTGTCAATTTGTCCAAGGTTTGGAATTGGTTAAGTTTAAATTTGTGTGGTGAAATTGAGTCTTGATCAAAAGTATTCAAGACACCAAGATTCTTCGTTCCTATCAATATGGCTCGGGCAATCGGGAATAGTCAAACATGTGTTTGGTAGAGTTTCCTCGTTCTATATTTCACTATGTTGATATAACGACTCATTTGTGCTTCTAGCCTATCGATAGATTGAAAAAAATTATTTTCAGACTAAATCAGGTTTTTCATACTCCTATCTGAGTCCATGGGTTCTTCTTGTTGTTGTGGGACTTGGAACATGGAGTAAGGATCTTGGATTTGGAAGTCTTGTGGGAATTATGAGTCCATCATTTTCAGCTTTTGCTCTTGGGACTCAATCATGACTTTTATACTTTTCATAGCCTTAGATTTTTCTTCTATTGGTTGATCATGACTAGAAAAATTGTAGGCTGAATATTGGAATGGTGGTTGACAATATGACTTGGGGGTTGTATCCCCATTGACTCTATGAAGAGTAGTGATACTTATTCCAGTCTTGTTCATAGTATTGAGACTGGGGCATGTATTGATTCGGATAAGAACAATCTGGCACACTTGGTTGGTTAAAGTTATGATATGCCGGGTTGGTAATATCTGAGTCAAAAGAGATCGGGGTGTAATATGGATTACTATAAAAATTGAAAAAAATATTGTTATAAGCCATATCACACAAGAAATGTCAAAATAAGCAAAAAACAAACAAAAAAAACAAACAAATAAAAAAAGAAAAAAATCTGACCTAGTTAGGGTAAACCTTAGACCTAAACTACTCCTAACTGGTTAAACTATCCACGGGGGGTATGTTACAGAATCTGACCACAAGTTAATCGGCCAGATAGGGGCAAGATCAGTGGCAGGTATCCATGCCTAAGTAACGGACCTAATTATGTCAAACCACTATTCTTTGAGGTTTCACCTAATCAATCCTCAATCTTTGACACCGATTTTGCAAGAGTCAAATTCTAATCAACTTCCTCCTTAGCTCAGTCTCTTATTTGAATCCGAGATGTCCATAGGGCCAATGTCTACTCAATTTTAGTTAGACTTGGGTTAGTGAGTAAGGAGATTGTGGGCTAAGGGAGCATAATGACTTTCCCACCTTACCTTGTTTATAGGACTAGCCTTTAATTCAGTTTAGTGCAATGTACAAGTATATAGAAAATGTAACACTCAAGCAATATTTCATACAAAAATGAAACTTATACTAAATGCTATGCACACATACCTTGGCTCCAACACTCTTCAACAGTAAATAGAAAATGTAGCAAAATTGACATGTGCCTAAATGCAAAGTCTAAACTATTTTTAGCATTTACAATCAACCTTTTACTATTGAATTAGAAATATATGTACAGTGAGTCAAATAAGAAAATAATTAGCTACAAATATTTAAACTTTGCAATTCAGCAAACCTACAAAAAATACAAGTTGCTAGTTCACTCAGATTACCACAGGAATGCAACAAATCTGAGGGCTTCTGGGCTCTGCTTTCTTAAGCAGAGTCCAGGGTCACTTAATGTCCACTGCTACAAAAAAAATTCCTTATTGTTAAATCTGTACACCAAGAATAGAGAAGAAAGTTAATTAATAAAGTAAACAAAAAAAGAGCCGTCCCTCCCCGGCAACGGCGCCAAAATTTAATTGAGTTCAAACCTACACACAGAAAATACAAAATTTCAGAACTTAAGAATAGAAGTGCAAGCACTTAATACTACCATTAGAGCAAAATGGTTATGCGGATCATGATCCACAAGGAGGGACTAGCGATGAAAGTGTTTTGCAAGTTCTCTTTTAAGTTACTTAAGGTGGTTAAAGTTCTTTTTTTAGTTCTTGAAAAGAAAAAGAAAATAAGTAATGTTAATTTGTGAAGAAAGTGGTAGATTGAGCAGGTGAAGAAATAGAAAATGATTTTATACAAAGAAATTAAGAAGAGTGAATAAAAGAGTTGGGAGATGATAGTGATCTAAACTAAAGGATTAAAAGAAAGAAAGAAAAACTAAAAGAACTTACTTACCTCTTCCGGTTGATGACTTACCTTGAATCTTTGTCACATTTACCTTACTTCGGAGGCGATCAACGCATAATCCATAAGATCAAGCTCAGTCCCCATTCACATTACATCATCAAGATGAACAAGACTGAAATGATACAGAATCTTGAGGAGGAGATCATCATCATGAAATATCAGTAGCAAACACACAACGAGGCTATACCGATGCTACTAGATTCGCTTGGATACTCATCAAAAACCAAAATAGGAAAGTAGAAAAGAGAAGAAGAATATAAAAATAAAAAAAAGCATAAACAAGTTACTTTTTTATTGCTTGTAAAAATGATGGAAGAAAGGAGGAGGTTACATAGGTGTCACTCTCAACAAAAATCTCTCTCTTACTTGTATGAATCTCAGTTTAACTATGCTTATAAAGAAATAAAAGTTACATGAAAGGAAAAATAAAAACCTATACTAACCTAGAATGAAAACTGGCCTAAGAATCCTTCTCTGCCTAATCGCTCTCTGTACACTATCAATTTACAGGTATTTATAGAAAATACAGAACAAGGGAGAGCATCTGAAGATAGGGGGAGCAAACGCTCTCCCAAATCTCACCAGATAGCCGTGGATCCACGGCTTTGGCCACGGATCCACAACTGGCCACATCCAGGGGGAGGAGATGCCTGGCTTGATCCTTTTTCCCTTTCTCCAATTGAATTTTCTGCTTGAGCTTCTGATTTCGATGATATCCTCGTTGATCTTCAGTTAATCAATTTGCTTCACCAAAATCTGAATTTAAACAACAGGATTTGATATCATCCTCCTCTAACCAAGTAGATATAGTTAAATCTAACTTTAACTGGTATTTATTTGATTTTATTTTCTTTCTCCCCATAATTATCTTCTGCAAAATAGACATTTAAGGTAAGGAAATTAGCAGATTTATTACACGATAAATGTAGGAGTGTAATGAAAAGAATGTAAAATACGTGTACGATCATGGGCTTACCAGCTAAATATGAACCCGACCAAGGCATTCTTGGAGTGTCGAGTGGTAAATTCCTTAGATTCATTGTCACATCTAAAAGAATTCACTTTAACCATGATAAAGTAAAGGCCATTCAAGGCATGAAACCTCTGAAGACCCTCAAAGAGCTCAGAGGTCTACAAGGCAAACTTGCCCACATCTAAAGATTCATCACAAATCTTTTGGGCAGTTGCCAATCGTTCACACGGTTAATAAAGAAAGGCGTCTCCATCGTATGGGATAAAGCTTGCCAAAAGGCTTTCGAGGATATCAAAAAGTACCTCACCAAGCCTCCGGTCCTAGTAACTCTCGTTTTGGGAAAATTATTCTTGCTTTATGTACGGGCTATAAACCACTCCTTGGGCGCTCTTCTGGCATAGAAGAATGATAAAGGCTGCCAATAGGCTATCTACTACCTGAGCAGAACTCTGATCAGAGTTGAATCTCGATACAACCCTATCGAGAAGGAGGTCTAGCTCTTGTCTTCGCTATCCAAAAGACACAACTTTTTTGGTTGGCCAAACCATACATATCATTTCAAAAGTCAATCCCTTGTGTATTCTCATGACGAAGCCTGGTTCACTGAACTTTAGAATGGCCAATTGGGCTATTCTATAGTCTCAATACGATATGACTCTTGTCCCTAAAGAGCTATCAAAGGTAAAGCTCTTGCAGATTTTCTAGCAGCCCATCCAGTTTTGAAAACTTTGAAACTACACAGACATTCCAGACGAGGTTATCGAAGCTAATATGACCTCAGGAGATGATGTATGGCAGATGTTCTTTGACGGTGTTTCAAGAACAGGGCCTACGGGCAAGATTATTGCTGGAGTGGGAGTGATATTTGTCTCGCCAGAGAATCACGTTCTTCCTTGTGCATTCTCACTCACGGAACCCTGCTCCAACAATATGGCTAAGTACAATGCTTTGCTCGTTGGCCTCCAGCACGCTCAACAAATAGGGGTACTATACTTTGAAGTTTATAATGACTCCAAATTGATTGTCAACCAAATCAAAGGAGAGTATGAAGTCCGTCATGAAGACCTGATACCTTATCACCATGCAACCATTAAGTTGGCCGACTCATTTGATTGCTTCTACATTAGCCATGTTTCTCGCCTCTTGAATACAAAGGCAGATACTTTAGCTACGCTCGCGGCTATATTAGCCTTGCCAGCTGATACCACTTATCGTCTTACGGTGGCTACCCATCATCTCTTTTGTCCAAAGTACGGTTTAAAGATTAGCGGAGTTCATACAACCTCGACAAACTTAGAACCTAGAGATTAGGGATTCCCAATCATCGACTATGCTTTGCATGGCATATTTTTTGATGATCCCAAGGAAGCAACTTCCGTTCGACGAAGATCTACTTGGTTTTACTATGAAGCAGTGGTAAAGACGTTGTATCGTCGTTCATACAGCGGTATATTTCTTCATTGTCTATGCAATTTGGAAGCACGAGAAGTAATTAATGAGGCCCATGCTGGAATATGTGGAGCTCATTAACTTGGTCCAAATCTCAAGGACCGACTGCACCGACTCGGCTATTATTGGCCAACTATGATCGCAGACTCAGTTGAATATATAAAAAGGTGTAAGGCTTGTCAAATCCATGCAGATTTCATACACCAATCCCTAGAGCTACTCTACCCCACAATTGCTTCATGGTCATTCGAAAGCATTGGAAATCGATGTTATATGACCTATTAGTCCAATATCGACAGAATGTCATCAATTCATCCTTGTGATAACCGATTACTTTTCAAAATGGGTGGAAGCTGCACCGCTCCCTGAAGTTTAAACCACTAATGTGGTTAACTTCATCAAATACCATGTCATCCACGGATTTGGTGTCCCCGAGCGGATCATCCACGACAATGGTCCCCAATTTGCAAGCCAATCATTCTATCAGTTCTACGACAAGTACCGGATCTAGAATGTGACTTCAATTGTTTATAACCCTACCGCCAACGGGTTAGCAAAAGCGTTCAATAAGATGATCTTCGAGCTCCTTAAAAATTCATCTCCTCAAGTAAATGAGACTGGAACGAGAAGCTTAGTGAATGTCTTTGGGCCTATCGAATGATGGTTCGATTTCTACACGTAATATGCCTTTCTCTTTAGTTTACGGGTGTGACGCAGTCACACATCTAGAGATACAAATGTCATCACTTCACGTTGCTCTAGCAACCAAGATGACAAAAGGAGACAATGATCCATTACGTCTCCAATAGCTGAGAGCGCTAGACGAGAAGTGACTACAAGCTCAATAGCGCATTGAGTTGTACCGAACTCGAATCTCGAAGGCCTTCAACAAAAAAGTCAAGGAGAGAGTCTTTCAGAAAGGAGATTTCATTTTAACTATCAGGGGACCTATGGTCATGACACATAAAATCAAAGGCAAGTTCCAACCAAAGTGGAAAGGACCTATCATGGTAGAGACAGTCTACTCGAACGAGGGGCATATCGCCTAGCAAATCTAAATGGTGACACGCTCATGATGCCAATTAATGGCAAGTTCTTGAATAAGTTCTATCCCTGATTATATTAACACCATACTTCTGATCAAAAAAGTACTGTACATAACCACGTTAATATTAAACCTCTGGTCATTAAGACAGACTTGTCTGACTGTTTCTTCTCCAAGAAATCCTTTTTCCAAATAGAATTAATTTCATTTCCGCTTCTTCTGGGACTCTGGTTGACATTAAAAGGTTGTCATACACGAAGTTAACATTGAAGGAAAGACAAAAGGCAAAATTTTTGATTTTAGCCTTATCGCTCTTCTTATTCGGAAGAGTAGGTCATATTTTGAAGTCGAGCATACTTAAACAACAATTTTAGGCACTCCTTTTCCTGATCATCCCTTTCGATCCAAAAGGATAATGACTGTTCAATATGTAATAGTGGCATTTCTCTAATCATCCTTTCACTTCTATCATTCGGCAAGTCACGATTCGGTCTCGCGCTCGAGCCGAATTCATTGAAGAAGGTTCATGACACATCTTAGCAGAATTTTTCCACTGTTTTCACATTCATATCTGGATTCGGTGATCAACTGCCAATCTGAGTCTTGGCCATGATGAACTAAAATGAAGTTTCTCAAGGAATCTCGACTTAATCGATAAATTTTCACAGAGTTTATTTTCCATGTCTCGACTTGACGACCAGCCGAGAACAAGAATCCCAATTAGGTAACGTTTCATCAGGAATTTCAACTTACTGGACAAAAGTTTCTATGAAGTTTATTCTAAACTCTTTAATCTCCAGCGAGATTTTAGAGACCACTAGTGGAATGCAGAAAGGTCCACTTCAAATGACACGATTTGAAGCCTTCGGTGAATAGGGATAAAGGAAAATATCGGCTTTTAAGCCAATATAAAATTCTCGATAACTCATCATGCTTAGAAGAATAGCATGAGTAGCCCAACTCAAACGGTAGTTGGTAATGGTAAATCAAATTCGTTGATAACCGAGGGTTTACTAAAAATCCTAAGGGACCAGATCCCATTTTACTCCTTCAAAATCCTCAACCAATTTCCTTCCATGAAATGGTAGATCTACAAAGCGAACAAGTCATGTTAAAGCTTTCACCTCTGACTTTTCTGTATGTAATGGTGGCATGCCTTTAGTCGCATCCTCCTCTTTTTGATCAGTCAAAGCTGGACTTTGCAACCCATTCATTCAGATATTCAAATAAGCTGATTCAATAAGTTTATCTGATGACTTATCATGCCGAACACTTTGAAGAAGGCTCGAGACACATCTTTGCAAAACTTTTTCAGTGTTTCCACATTCATTTCAAAATGTGACAATCGATCGATTAATAGATAGCTAAAACCTCTCTATTGAATTTTTGTCAGAGTATACAAATGATTATCCCCTCTAGAGTGAATTCATTTTAGGAGTATTATACTCCTCTTCCTCAACGGGATTACTTCGATCCCAAAACAAGTCTTAGGAGCACTACCTCTTATTCCCTGACGAAATTCTCTGGCAATATTCTTATATTTGTAGAGAATGGCCAATTCCATCAAAATCCCTTGCCAATTCCCATCCATGAAATGGCAGGACCACGTCAAACTGTAATCATCCTCCGAACGAGATGAACTATAGATCAAGTCTGTCACGTTAACATTAAACTGATGAGTTGTTTTCCTTTTCTTTTGAAACAAATTTTCCTTTTCTTTTGAAACAAATTTGACCACGTCAAATATTTTACTTTTCTTTTGAAATAATTTTCTCTTCAAAGAGTTGTTTTCTTCCAAAATAATTTCCTTTTCTTTTTCTACCAAAATAATTTTATTTTTCAAAGAGTTATTTCCTTCACAAATATCATTTAATTTATAAATAAGGAAACATTCTCTATTTTCAAAGATTCATTTTCTTTAGAAATATTTTTCAATTTATTTTGAAAAGAATCTTTTTCTTTTGAAATGGACTCATATTTATTTGTCAATCTTTATGGTCCTTTTTAAGCAAATCATATTTTTCAAGAAGTTGAAAATCACCCAGGGGGGGTGAATAGGTGATTATGCTAATCTAATGAACTTAATGCGGAATTTAAAAACTAATTGCAATTAACAAGAGATGCACACTCAAACAAGCCAAGCAAATAATTATGAATGAACAATATGAATTTATGCAAGGCACAATGTAGAGAGAGAGTAAGAGCCAAGGGATCAAGCGCAAACAATAAGATATGTTTCGAGGTTCGAGCACCCAGCTCTACATCCCGCCTTCACCCAGAAGGATTTTAAGTCCACTAGCTTGTCCACAAAGGACTCCCACAAAGGGAACCTCCACCGAGGATTTGGGGCAATAACAATTACAAGGAGTACCCAACTTCTCTCCTTACAAACACAACCTCCTCCTTGAGGCACAACTCCAAGCCAACAAACAATCACCTCACAACTTGAGGGATTAGCACCAAGCTTACACAAGGATCACCTCACCACTTGAGGGATACAACCCACTTGCACAACCTCCTAAACACAATGAGGGAAAGGCACAAAGCCAAGCAAATGAAGGGTTTTCAACTTGGTGGTCTAAACAACAACCACAAACAATTTCTTTCCCACACAAAGATCCTATAGAATGATATAGTAGATGTAGCTCAAGTGTGGAGAAAACAAAGGAATGAAAATAAAAAACTCAAAGAAAATCCTTGGGAAAAATAAGAAACCAAGATGAAGAAGTTGAATCAAAATCTTTTCCAAAAACCCTTTCTTGATTTTCCAAACCCTAGCAAAAACACAAAATAGATTGTTCAATTTAAAGCCCAAAAACTTCTTTTAATTGCTGTGAAAACACTAGAGAGTCAGGAAAAATTCGCACAAAAAAAATCTTATAGAAAACAGGCCATTAATGGGGTATTTATAGCCCCCAGAAAAATATAGCCGTTGGCAGCAGAAACTGCCAAAAATGACCTACCGGTCAACCGGTCGGTCGACCGTCCCCAGAACCAGAGAGCAACGGCTCTCTGGGCGGTCGACCGTCCGGTCGACCGAAACAAACAGAGAGCAACCTGCTCTCAGTCGGTCGACCGTGCGGTCGACCAGCTAAAGGGGTAGCCAGCGTGCACGTATCCATGCACGTCGGTCGACCGCTACGGTCGACGGCCTAGCCTGACAGCTGCAGATCAGGGAAAAACAGGGTTTATAAAGACTTAAAAAATTCCCATAAAATCTCTAAAATTCCACAAAAATAGTTTTCTCATTTTATATTGAAATAAAACTTGTGTTAAAAAGTTTAACACAAATCTCAAACATTTTGAACTATTTTTGTGTTATAGAAATTTTGCCAAAAATCAAAAACTGTATTTTTTAAAAACTTAGATTTTTGAATAGAAAATACGTTTTGTCCAAAACTCATCCAAATACAAAAACATGATATTAAACAACATTTAGGCATGATGTATATGGATATAATCCTATATACATGAAACATATATATATCCATGTTTTTGACTTTAATTCCAAAATATGTTTTGTCAAAACATAAAACACATGAAATAGACTATCAAGCCAAGTTTGTTTAAGAGTTGAAGCATGCATGTATATAGAACAAATCTAATAAACATTAAACCATGTAAACTTGTTTTGAATCTATCTATTCATGCAAACCAAGATCGGTTAAACCAAAAACGGAAAAAACCGAAAACCAATATTCAAAACATGAAACGTGTGTGTTGTGAACTTGAGCATATCATACTATTCTAATCTTTACAATTTGGATCTAAATACAAAACTAAACTAGGTACCGATGTCTTCTTATAGAGCGCAATCTCCAAGCCGACTCGATCCAAAACTCTTTGATCCACCGAGCAATTGCTATATATGATCTTTGATGCTCGGGCTCTTGAATCAACATGTGAAAGCTTCCAAATCATCTTGTTGAAGCTAATCACCTATTAGTAACTTGATTAATGATCTGAAACTAAAATCACAAGATTATTAGTACACATAACTACATGAGTTAATCATCATCAAAACTAGAGTGGAAGGCTTTGGGCCAACAATCTCCCCCTTTTTGATGATGACAAAACTCATGGAGTTATATATGCATGGATTAAAGTTAAGCTTCAAAGAAGCTCCCCCTTAACTCATGCATAAAACAAATAAACATAAGTATCAATGAATGACAAGGCAAAAACAATAAAAGGCTCTAGATACCCAATGAAATGTTCGAAAACAAAACATGCTCTAGATACCAAACATATGAAATGCATCATTGCATAAAACGTGCTCTTGATAACAATAAACTCTTGATACCAATAAACTCTTGATACCAATAAAAACATGTTCTTAAATAATGCTCTTGATACTAATTAAACATTTAAATGACAAACCAATAAATTAAACAAAACATGCATATAAAACATGCATATAAACTCAAATACTTCTCCCCTTTTTGTCAATCATCAACAAAGGGGTCCAAGTAAAAACAAAAACATTCTTCTCCCCCTTTTTGTTCGAAACAAAGAAACAATAAAGGGTTTAAAGTAATAAAACAATGTTCTCCCCTTTTTGTCTAAAACACAAATTATGTAAATAATGGGTGACAATCATTTAAGATATCAATAAAAAAAATTTGTTAAAGTAGAGCATCTTGATACCAATTGAAAGGAAACATAAAAACATTGATACCAATTATAAGAAAACAATCTTGATACCAATTGAAATTAAACATAACAAATTTTGAATTTCTAAACAAGGACTTTGATACCAATTGTAAATATTTTTCATTTTGAACATATGATACCAAATTGAAATTTTCAATCATAAAGTATGAGAGTGGAAATCAAATACCAATTGAATGATGAAATGCAATGTTTTCTCCCTCTTTATGAATTACATAAAAACATGCAAAGCTTGTATATGGATACCAATTGAAAACTAGTCAATTGAAACAAGATAGTCATTATAAAACAAGCTTTATCATGATCAAAATTTGTGCTTTAAGATATATGAATATAATAAGCACAAATAAAAATATATATATGTATGAAAATTAGATACCAATTGAAATCGATACTCTTTGAAGTGCAAGCATACATAAAAAAAAATATGAGTATACAAAAATGTCAATATTGATACCAATTGAAAGAATTTCAATGATACCAATTGAAACAACAATAATATCAAATGTATATCTCATATTACCTAGCCTCCCAATCATGTTCAAGTTTAAAATGATTTTCACTATAAGGCATACATGAGCATGATCTCTCATCCAACCACCCTTGGATGGTAGGGTTTTCAAAATTGGGTTTGAAAATAAGGTTTGTTTGAAAACTCTACCATATGAAGAATACCGTAACTAGTTATATGAAAAATTTGTAAACTAGTACGAAATCCTTCAAGTAAGGAATAAACAAAGTTATTTTTCATGAAACACATGTAAATCACATGATCACTAAACACTCAAAATCCATAAAGCCCATATCATAGTCTCATGAAAACAAATCATGAGTAAACTAATAAAGTGAGTGAACAAGTGTTATGTGACACACATCATCATGAAAATATTCAATTAAGCTCGATTTAAATTCCTTTAAACATGAAACATGAAAATCTAAAATTTTCAATAAAACTAATTATACTTCAAGGCATATGTATGTTTTGACAACACAAAAAGTATACATACATATCCCTAAACACAAGTTGAGTCCATAATAAAGATTTGCATGAAAAGCAAATGACTCAAGGGGTATACATGTATATCTTAGAGTTTGGTAAAATAAACATATACATGAAGTGAAAACACATGATCATAAAACATGTCCAAAATAGGGAATACAAGTTAGAATGCATGAATCAACAAAACTAGACTATACTAGCACATCTAATGGGTACAAATAAGCATCCAAGCACAAACATATATAAAGATTTATTTGTTTCCCACTATATGTACAAGTATAAATTCTAATCTTAATGAAAACTAACATCTAAACAAGTAATCAAATCATTAAGCATAAAACGGGATATAAATCAACATAAAATGATCATGTAAATTCACATGCTATTAGAATCATGATATACATAATAGCTAAACAAATGGTAAGAACACAACATATGGGTCTATATAAACATTGGTGATCTCAAAAGCTATACATGCATGTCAATGATCTAAGAATCATGGCATTAAACATCAAAAACATGAGATATCAAAATAAGAATCATAAACACATATGATCATCATATGTAAGCATGTGCATTAGATCTAGGGCATACTATTAGTTTAAAAACAAAGTGAGAACACAAAGATAGGTGATGGGTGTCTCAAATAACTAAACATGTATATCACTAATCTAAATCACATGGCACAATCATAATGAGCTTTAAAACATGACATGCTATAAATTAATGATGTGAAAACATGTAAATAAACACGGGAGTTAGAGATCGATACCAAAACCGATGAAGGCGCCTCTCTAGTTCTCCAAACCAATGGTGGTCCTCCTCCATCAAACTTTCTTGAAAGTGATGCATCCAAATTTGTTTTCTTTTAAGCACGGAACGCATCCACTTCAAGGCACCGCTACTCTCACGTGATGCGAGAGCCCACTCCTACATCAAATAATTTAGGGGTGGTTTTTGGTACCCATTTTCTTTTGGGTCCATAGGGGTTAGTATCTCTCGTAACCCAAACAAGATTATTTGCTAAATTTTCAATATGTAAACGATCATAGCAAAATCTAGCAAGGTGGCCTTTTCGACCACAATGTGTACACGTGTATACATGGGCATACATGTGATGGTGGTGACCGTGGGAAGCATGTGTATGCCATGATGGGTGTGCATGCAAAGATGGAACTTATTCTTACGAACCAAGGTTTCCAAGCGTGTATGAGTCAAAGCACATTGGCTCAAAGTGGAGCCCAAACAATCAACACTTTTCTTCAAAATATTTATATCATTTTCAATAGTTGAAGATAAAGTGGAGCATGCAAAAGGTGTGCTAGAAGAAGAAGCTACACTAGTATGGCACACATGAGAATCAATATCAATTTTTAAAGATTCATTTTTCTTCAAAACCAAACCCAATTCTTTTGTAATGAAATCAATTTCATTTTTCAAAACAAGGTTATCTTTTAAAACAAAATCCAATTTTGAAGATAAAACCTCATTGTTTTCACAACATCATTACAATCATTTTGCTTTTCAAAACATCAATCTCTTTTAGGGCAAGGTCTGGTTGAGATCTTAGTGAGTCACGTTCACTAGTAATCTCTTCCTTCTCTTGCAAAACCGATTCAAAACTTGAACATAAATCCTTCATTTCTTCTTTTAGTTCAAGATTATTCTTTTTCAACAAATCATGTTTTTCCAAAAAAATTTCAAGCTTTTGAGCAAGTTCCATATTCAATATTTGAACTTCAAAACAACCATGGCAATAGGAACTAGAGCTATCATCTAGTTGAGAATCCGATTGTACCTCAAGAGAGTCTTTCTCTGGACCATGAGGCAATGCTCGTCGGACTTGTCTCTCCTAGATCTCCTCAACTTGTTGATAATCCTTGGTAGCTCGGGAGAAGTCAATATGCTCCAAACTGCAAAAGCCGAATCATAATGATCAAACACATGTAGAAGATCTTCATCAAGAGATGCTCTAAGTGTTTTAAGTGATAATGCATTGGCCTTTCTATGCTTGCTAGCATTTGGGTAGGATTCTTGAGTTGTGGCTTGATAAACTAGATGTCCTAGTGCTTTTAGATGACTACTCATTTTGCCTTCCAAATATCATGTCTAGAAAAGTCAAACATAGGAGGGCTATCTATGAGTGCAAATTAAATGTGTGCAAATGTAAATGCAAATGAAGATTAGCAAACCAAGATCTCACTCCTAGGTGGTAAACCTAAATATCAGGAGCGGAGGCTCTGATACCAATTGAAAATCACCCAGAGGGGGGGGTGAATAGGTGATTATGCTAATCTAATGAACTTAATGCGGAATTTAAAAACTAATTGCAATTAATAAGAGATGCACACTCAAACAAGCCAAGCAAATAATTATGAATGAACAATATGAATTTATGCAAGGCGCAATGTAGAGAGAGAGAGTAAGAGCCAAGGGATCAAGCGCAAACAACAAGATATGTTTCGAGGTTCGAGCACCCAGCTCTACATCCCCGCCTTCACCCAGAAGGATTTTAAGTCCACTAGCTTGTCCACAAAGGACTCCCACAAAGGGAACCTCCACCGAGGATTTGGGGCAATAACAATTACAAGGAGTACCCAACTCCTCTCCTTACAAACACAACCTCCTCCTTGAGGCACAACTCCAAGCCAACAAACAATCACCTCACAACTTGAGGGATTAGCACCAAGCTTACACAAGGATCACCTCACCACTTGAGGGATACAACCCACTTGCACAACCTCCTCAACACAATGAGGGAAAGGCACAAAGCCAAGCAAATGAAGGGTTTTCAACTTGGTGGTCTAAACAACAACCACAAATAATTTCTTTCCCACACAAAGATCCTATAGAATGATATAGTAGATGTAGCTCAAGTGTGGAGAAAACCAAAGGAATGAAAATCAAAAACTCAAAGAAAATCCTTGGGGAAAAACAAGAAACCAAGATGAAGAAGTTGAATCAAAATCTTTTCCCAAAAACCCTTTCTTGATTTTTCAAACCCTAGCAAAACACCAAATAGATTGTTCAATTTAAAGCCCAAAAACTTCTTTTGATTGCTGTGAAAACACTAGAGTCAGGAAAAATTCGCACAAAAAAAATCTTATAGAAAACAGGCCATTAATGGGGTATTTATAGCCCCCAGAAAAATATAGCCGTTGGCAGCAGAAACTGCCAAAAATGACCTACCGGTCGACGGTCGGTTGATCGTCCAACGGTCACATTTTGACCGTTGGCAGCAATCGGTCGACCGTCCCCAGAACCAGAGAGCAACGGCTCTCTGGGCGGTCGACCGTCCGGTCGACCGAAACAAACAGAGAGCAACCTGCTCTCAGTCGGTCGACCGTGCGGTCGACCGGCTAACGGGTAGCTAGCGTGCACGTATCCGTGCATGTCGGTCGACCGCTACGGTCTACCGGCCTAGCCTGGCAGCTGCAGATCAGGGAAAAACTGGGTTATAAAGACTTAAAAAATTCCCATAAAATCTCTAAAATTTCACAAAAATAGTTTTCTCATTTTATATTGAAATACAAACTTGTGTTAAAAAGTTTAACACAAATCTCAAACATTTTGAACTATTTTTGTGTTATAGAAATTTTACCAAAAATCAAAAACTGTATTTTCTAAAAACTTGGATTTTTGAATAGAAAATACGTTTTGTCCAAAACTCATCCAAATACAAAAACATGATATTAAACAACATTTAGGCATGATGTATATGGATATAATCCTATATACATGAAACATATATATATCCATGTTTTTGACTTTAATTCCAAAATATGTTTTGTCAAAACATAAAACACATGAAATAGACTATCAAGCCAAGTTTGTTTAAGAGTTGAAGCATGCATGTATATAGAACAAATCTAATATACATTAAACCATGTAAACTTTTTTTGAATCTATCTATTCATGCAAACCAAGATTGGTTAAAACAAAAACGGAAAAACCGAAAACCAATATTCAAAACATGAAACGTGTGTGTTGTGAACTTGAGCATATCATACTATTCTAATCTTTACAATTTGGATCTAAACACAAAACTAAACTAGGTACCGATGTCTTCTTGTAGAGCGCAATCTCCAAGCCGACTCGATCCAAAACTCTTTGATCCACCGAGCAATTGCTATATATGATCTTTGACGCTCGGACTCTTGAATCAACATGTGAAAGCTTCCAAATCATCTTGTTGAAGCTAATCACCTATTAATAACTTGATTAATGATCTGAAACTAAAATCACAAGATTATTAGTACACATAACTATATGAGTTAATCATCATCAAAACTAGAGTGGAAGGCCTTTGGGCCAACAATCTCCTCCTTTTTGATAATGACAAGACTCATGGAGTTATATATGCATGGATTAAAGTTAAGCTTCAAAGAAGCTCCCCCTTAACTCATGCATAAAACAAATAAACATAAATATGCAATGAATGACAATGCAAAAACAATAAAAGGCTCTAGATACCCAATGAAATGTTCAAAAACAAAACATGCTCTAGATACCAAACATATGAAATGCATCATTGCATAAAACGTGCTCTTGATAACAATAAACTCTTGATACCAATAAAAACATGTTCTTAAATAATGCTCTTGATACTAATTAAACATTTAAACGACAAACCAATAAACTAAACAAAACATGGATATAAAACATGCATATAAACTCAAATACTTCTCCCCCTTTTTGTCAATCATCAACAAAGGGGTCCAAGTAAAAATAAAAACATTCTTCTCCCCCTTTTTGTTCGAAACAAAGAAACAATAAAGGGTTTAAAAGTAATAAAACAATGTTCTCTCCTTTTTGTCTAAAACACAAATTATGTAAATAAGGGGTGACAATCAATTAAGATATCAATAAAAAATTGTCAAAGTAGTGCATCTTGATACCAATTGAAAGGAAACATAAAAACATTGATACCAATTTAAGAAAACAATCTTGATACCAATTGAAATTAAACATAACAAAATTTGAATTTCTAAACAAGGATTTTGATACCAATTGTAAATATTTTTCATTTTGAACATATGATACTAAATGGAAATTTTCAATCATAAAGTATGGGAGTGGAAATCAAATACCAATTGAAAGATGAAATACAATGTTTTCTCCCTCTTTATGAATTCATAAAAACATACAAAGCTTGTATATGGATACCAATTAAAAACTAGTCAATTGAAACAAGATAGTCATTATAAAACAAGCTTTATCATGATCAAAATTTATGCTTTAAGATATATGAATATAATAAGCACAAATAAAAACATATATATGTATGAAAATTAGATACCAATTGAAATTGATACTCTTTGAAGTGCAAGCATACATAAAAAAAATATATGAGTATACAAAAATGTCAATATTGACACCAATTGAAAGAATTTCAATGATACCAATTGAAACAACAATAATATCAAATGTATATCTCATATTACCTAGCCTCTCAATCATGTTCAAGTTAAAATGATTTTCACTATAAGGCATACATGAGCATGATCTCCATCCAACCACCCTTGGATGGTAGGGGTTTTCAAAATTAGGTTTGAAAATAAGGTTTGTTTGAAAACTCTACCATATGAAGAATACCGTAACTAGTTATATGAAAAATTTGTAAACTAGTACGAAATCCTTCAAGCAAGGAATAAAACAAAGTTATTTTCATGAAACACATGTAAATCACATGATCACTAAACACTCAAAATCCATAAAGCCCATATCATAGTCTCATGAAAACAAATCATGAGTAAACTAATAAAGTGAGTGAACAAGTGTTATGTGACACACATCATCATGAAAATATTCAATTAAGCTCGATTTAAATTCCTTTAAACATGAAACATGAAAATCTAAAATTTTCAATAAAACTAATTATACTTCAAGGCATATGTATGTTTTGACAACACAAAAAGTATACATACATATCCCTAAACACAAGTTGAGTCCATAATAAAGATTTGCATGAAAAGCAAATGACTCAAGGGGTATACATGTATATCTTAGAGTTTGGCAAAATAAACATATACATGAAGTGAAAACACATCATCATAAAACATGTCCAAAATAGGGAATACAAGTTAGAATGCATGAATCATCAAACTAGACTATACTAGCACATCTAATGGGTACAAATAAGCATCCAAGCACAAACATATATAAAGATTTATTTGTGTCCCACTATATGTATAAGTATAAATTCTAGTCTTAATGAAAACTAACATCTAAACAAGTAATCAAATCATTAAGCATAAAACGGGATATAAATCAACATGAAAATCATAAACATGATCATTATGTAAATCCACATGCTATTAGAATCATGATATACATAATAGCTAAACAAATGGTGAGAACACAACATATGGGTCTATATAAACATGGGTGATCTCAAAAGCTATACATGCATGTTAATGATCTAAGAATCATGGCATTAAACATCAAAAACATGAGATATCAAAACAAGAATCATAAACACATATGATCATCATATGTAAGCATGTGCATTAGATCTAGGGCATACATATTAGTTTCAAAACAAAGTGAGAACACAAAGATAGGTCCATAGGTGTCTCAAATAACTAAACATGTATATCACTAATCTAAATCACATGGCACAATCATAATGAGCTTTAAAACATGACATGCTATAAATCAATGATGTGAAAGCATGTAAATAAACACGGGAGTTAGAGATCGATACCAAAACCGATGAAGGCACCTATCTAGTTCTCCAAACCAATGGTGGTCCTCCTCCACCAAACTTCCCTTGAAAGTGATGCATCCAAATTTGTTTTCTTTTAAGCACGGAAGGCATCCACTTCAAGGCACCGCTACTCTCACGTGATGCGAGAGCCCACTCCTACATCAAATAATTTAGAGGTAATTTTTGGTACCTATTTTCTTTTGGGTCCATAGGGGTTAGTATCTCTCGTAACCCAAACAAGATTATTTGCTAAATTTTCAATATGTAAACGATCATAGCAAAATCTAGCAAGGTGGCCTTTTCGACCACAATGTGTACACGTGTATACATGGGCATACATGTGATGGTGGTGACCGTGGGAAGCATGTGTATGCCGTGATGGGTGTGCATGCAAAGATGGAACTTGTTTCTTACGAACCAAGGTTTCCAAGCGTGTATGATTCAAAGCACATTGGCTCAAAGTGGAGCCCAAACAATCAACACTTTTCTTCAAAATATTTATATCATTTTCAATAGTTGAAGATAAAGTGGAGCATGCAAAAGGTGTGCTAGAAGAAGAAGCTACACTAGTATGGCACACATGAGAATCAATATCAATTTTTAAAGATTCATTTTTCTTCAAAACCAAACCCAATTCTTTTGTAATGAAATCAATTTCATTTTTCAAAACAAGGTTATCTTTTAAAACAAAATCCAATTTTGAAGATAAAACCTCATTGTTTTTCACAACATCATTACAATCATTTTTGCTTTTCAAAACATCAATCTCTTTTAGGGCAAGGTCTGGTTGAGATCTTAGTGAGTCACGTTCACTAGTAATCTCTTCCTTCTCTTGCAAAACGATTCAAAATTTGAACATAAATCCTTCATTTCTTCTTTTAGTTCAAGATTATTCTTTTTCAACAAATCATGTTTTTCCAAAAAAATTTCAAGCTTTTGAGCAAGTTCCATATTCAATATTTGAACTTCAAAACAACCATGGCAATAGGAACTAGAGCTATCATCTAGTTGAGAATCCGATTGTACCTCAAGAGAGTCTTTCCCTTGGACCATGAGGCAATGCTCGTCGGACTTGTCTCTCCTAGATCTCCTCAACTTGTTGATAATCCTTGGTAGCTCGGGAGAAGTCAATATGCTCCAAACTGCAAAAGCCGAATCATAATGATCAAACATATGTAGAAGATCTTCATTAAGAGATGCTCTAAGTGTTTTAAGTGATAATGCATTGGCCTTTCTATGCTTGCTAGCATTTGGGTAGGATTCTTGAGTTGTGGCTTGATAAACTTGATGTCCTAGTGCTTTTAGATGACTACTCATTTTGGCCTTCCAAATATCATGTCTAGAAAAGTCAAACATAGGAGGGCTATCCATGAGTGCAAACTAAATGTGTGCAAATGTAAATGCAAATGAAGATTAGCAAACCAAGATCTCACTCCTAGGTGGTTAAACCTAAATATCAGGAGCGGAGGCTCTGATACCAATTGAAAATCACCCAGAGGGGGGGTGAATAGGTGATTATGCTAATCTAATGAACTTAATGCGAAATTTAAAAACTAATTACAATTAACAAGAGATGCACACTCAAACAAGCCAAGCAAATAATTATGAATGAATAATATGAATTTATGCAAGGCACAATGTAGAGAGAGAGTAAGAGCTAAGGGATCAAGCGCGAACAACAAGATATGTTTCGAGGTTCGAGCACCCAGCTCTACATCCCCGCCTTCACCCAGAAGGATTTTAAGTCCACTAGCTTGTCCACAAAGGACTCCCACAAAGGGAACCTCCACCGAGGATTTGGGGCAATAACAATTACAAGGAGTACCCAACTCCTCTCCTTACAAACACAACCTCCTCCTTGAGGCACAACTCCAAGCCAACAAACAATCACCTCACAACTTGAGGGATTAGCACAAAGCTTACACAAGGATCACCTCACCACTTGAGGGATACAACCCACTTGCACAACCTCCTCAACACAATGAGGGAAAGGCACAAAGCCAAGCAAATGAAGGGTTTTCAACTTGGTGGTCTAAACAACAACCACAAACAATTTCTTTCCCACACAAAGATCCTATAGAATGATATAGTAGATGTAGCTCAAGTGTGGAGAAAACCAAAGGAATGGAAATCAAAAACTCAAAGAAAATCCTTGGGAAAAACAAGAAACCAAGATGAAGAAGTTGAATCAAAATCTTTTTCCAAAAACCCTTTCTTGATTTTCCAAACCCTAGCAAAAACACAAAATAGATTGTTCAATTTAAAACCCAAAAACTTCTTTTGATTGCTGTGAAAACACTAGAGAGTCACGAAAAATTCGCACAAAAAAAATCTTATAGAAAATAGGCCATTAATGGGTATATTATAGCCCCCAGAAAAATATAGCCGTTGGCAGCAGAAAACTGCCAAAAATGACCTGCCGGTCGACCGGTCGGTCGACCGTCCAACGGTCACATTTGACCGTTGGCAGCAACCGGTCGACCGTGCGGTCGACCGTCCCTGGAACCAGAGAGCAACGGCTCTCTGGGCGGTCGACCGTCCGGTCGACCGAAACAAACAGAGAGCAACCTGCTCTCAGTCGGTCGACGGCTAAAGGGGTAGCCAGCGTGCACGTATTCGTGCACGTCGGTCGACCGGCCTATCCTGGCAGCTGCAGATCAGGGAAAAACTGGGTTTATAAAGACTTAAAAAAATTCCCATAAAATCTCTAAAATTTCACAAAAATAGTTTTCTCATTTTATATTGAAATACAAACTTGTGTTAAAAAGTTTAACACAAATCTCAACATTTTGAACTATTTTGTGTTATAGAAATTTTGCCAAAAATCAAAAACTGTATTTTCTAAAAACTTGGATTTTTGAATAGAAAATACGTTTTGTCCAAAACTCATCCAAATACAAAAACATGATATTAAACAACATTTAGGCATGATGTATATGGATATAATCCTATATACATGAAACATATATATATCCATGTTTTTGACTTTAATTCCAAAATATGTTTTGTCAAAACATAAAACACATGAAATAGACTATCAAGCCAAGTTTGTTTAAGAGTTGAAGCATGCATGTATATAGAACAAATCTAATAAACATTAAACCATGTAAACTTATTTTGAATCTATCTATTCATGCAAACCAAGATCGGTTAAACCAAAAACGGAAAAACCGAAAACCAATATTTAAACATGAAACGTGTGTGTTGTGAACTTGAGCATATCATACTATTCTAATCTTTACAATTTGGATCTAAATACAAAACTAACTAGGTACCGATGTCTTCTTGTAGAGCGCAATCTCCAAGCTGACTCGATCCAAAACTCTTTGATCCACCGAGCAATTGCTATATATGATCTTTGACGCTCGGGCTCTTGAATCAACATGTGAAAGCTTCCAAATCATCTTGTTAAAGCTAATCACCTATTAATAACTTGATTAATGATATGAAACTAAAATCACAAGATTATTAGTACACATAACTATATGAGTTAATCATCATCAAAAATAGAGTGGAAGGCCTTGGGCCAACAGAAGTTGTTGACAAAATGAAGTAAGATCATCATATGACCTGTCAACATCCTCATCAAGTTCGGATTCGGAATTTACCTCAAGGGGTTTATCCCCTTGGACTATGTAGCACAAGTGGATTCATCACTTCCATCATTCGAGTCCCTCCCCGCATAGTATTGCTTTTGTTCGCTAAGGGAGACTATAGTGTTCAATACTATAAAAATCAAATTAAAATTAGCAACCCTAGATAAATATTCATCATTTAGAGTTGACTTTAAAACATGAAAGGCTTTTGCATTAGCCTCAAGATATTTGTCATTCAAACAATAAGAATCTTTAATAGTGGCAAAATAAGCATGAATACCTAGGGCTTTGAGGTACATTGACATTTTAACCTTCCAAGTTTGGATGTTAAGAATATCAAATATGGGAGGTGTCATGAAATTCATGTGTGTGTATAAATATTGTGATTAGCTAAAATGAGGATCTTTAACTCAAGGTTATTAGACCCAAATCAAGAGCACAAGCTCTGATACCAATTGAAATCACCTAGAGGGGGGTGAATAGGTGACTAGCTAATCTAATGATGAATTAATACGGAATTAAAACTATTTATGCAAACTAAAAACTATTATGCTAAACACACCAAGTATAATATAAGAGTGTAACTAAATTCCCGGTGAAAGGCTCTGGGCTATCTCCTCAAGATTCCTCTAGATAAGAGTTGAGGTGCCGCTATGACTCTCTTGGTTGAATACAAGTGTGAGCAAACAATCCCAAGCAAAATCAATTTAAGCATAATATATATCAAGCATATAAATAGATGAGCAATATTAGCATGCAAGATATAAACACAAGTGAGAGATAGAGAGAGCAATCGCAAACACGGAGAGTTGTTTCGAGGTTCGAACACCCTTGCTCTACGTTCCCGCCTTCAACACTATGAAGGATTTCTACTAGAATCGATCCCATCGGATCACTCGGTGCCGCAACACCTACAAGGAGTTCACACTAGAACTCTTGAACTCACTAGTCCCCTCACTTGTTCTTACAAGAATAAACACACGTAAGCACACTAGCTTGCCGAGGCCGCACCTCTACACCAAGCTCCCACTAGAACTCGAAAACAACGCGAACCGGCAAGTTTGCCTCCTCAAATACAAGAATGAAACACTATGGTGATCTAAACACTTTGATCACCTAAAATCACTCCCACAACAAAGATCCCTATAGGATTGATATAGCAATGGATAGCTCAAGTATGTGTGAGAAAACTAGGATTGATTTGGTGGTGAAAAACTCAAGAAATCTCTTTTATAAAACACTCTTGAAAAACTCTCCTTTTGATATGGAAGTTTTTGGCTCTAAAACAAGTGGAGATAAAACACTTAGAAAGGTAGGAAAAACTAGCTTGAAACCCCAATAAAAAATCTTGTGGAAAACAGTTCAAGGGAAGCCCAATTTATAGGCTCCCAAATATGGCCATTGGAAGCCAACTCAGCATGTCTGCCTGCTGTCGGTCGACCGCCCGGTCGACCGCCAACGGTCAGATTTCTGACCGTTGGGAAAAGCAGTCGACCGGCCAATCGACCATAAAATGGCAAATGACCTAGCAGTAGACCGCGCGGTCGACCGGGGCCATTTACAGAGAGCAGAGACTCTCTGTCAGTCGACTTGCGGTCGACCGGCCCTTACTGTGCACGTTTGTGCACATCGGTCAACCGGAGCGGTCGACCAGGGCCATTTACAAAGAGCAGAGACTCTCTGTCAGTCGACTTGTGGTCGACCGGCCCTTGCTGTGCACGTTTGTGCACATCGGTCGACCAGAGCAGTCGACCGGCAGAAGGCCAGTCCAAAAATTTAGGGATTTAAAACATGGTCCTTTTACCTTCAATAAATTCCCATAAATTCTCATAAATTCTACAAAAATAAGTTCATTAATATACTTTGATATACAAATATGTGTGAATAAAAATCAAAACATGTTACAAATATTTTGAACTATTTTTGAAATATGGAAGTTTTTCCTTAAACAAAAACCTGTATTTTCCAAAACTGATTTTTCCAAAACTTCTCCGAATACTAAAACAAGATATTCAAAACACTTTTGAAGCTTAGTGTGTATGGATATGATCCACTACACATATATGATGTAATATCTATGTTTTTGATATTAAGCTCTAAAATAAGTTTTGATAAAACATATGTATATTTTGAATCTTAAAAACCAAACCGGTATTTTTCGAAACGAAAACTCTTTTAAGAAAACGCAAATAAATCTTGTATGTTAGTGCATATGAACTTGAGCAATCCACTAACTAATCTATCCTTTACATTTTATCTAAAAACAAATCTTGACACTTAGAAAACCCGACACAAGTCTTCTGAAAGTCTTCTCTTGAAAATCTTTTTCTCCTTCTTGACTTGGTCCAAACCTTGATCCAATGAGCTAGACTCCTCTTGAGTACTTGATGCGATCTTGATACTCGAGCTCTTGAATCAACACGTGCTAGCTCCAAAACTTGACTTTTAAATTCTTTGTTGAAGCTAAACACCTACTAAGATCTTGATCAAATATTTGAGACTAATCAAACACAAGATCATTAGTACTATAACTACATGAGTTAATCATCATCAAAACTAGAGCGATGGGCCTCTGGGCCAACAGTCTCCCCCTTTCTGATGATGACAAAAGTCATGGAGTTATATATGCATGGATTATAGATAAGCTTTATAGAAGCTCCCCTTAACTTATGCATAACAATAAACAAATAGATATTCAATGAAGTGCATAAAATTAAACAAATATATATGCATAAATAAGGTGGAGAGAAACATGCACAAATCAAAAATTCTTCCCCAAAAACCTTCTCCCCTTTTATGGATAAACTTTCAAAATCCTTCTCCCTCTTTTTGTATAAACATAAAATATAGGATACGCATAAACTCAATTTCTAAATAGCATACATAAACTCAAAAGCATATGTAAACTCAAAAGTATTAAACTCAAAATCATTCTCCCTCTTTTTGTCAATCATCAACAAAGGGGTAAAAAATAAATCAACAATAAGGATATATATGCGATATGCATTCATGAAGAGGAAGACGTTAAGTTAGCTCCCCTGTATACATGTATTACATGAAGAAGGGATGACAAAACCCTAACTCACGTAAAGTATAATATACAATGCATAAGTGGAGATGTTAAGCTCCCCCTACACACGTGTACCACATAAAGAAGAGATGTCAAGCTTCTCAATATAAGATACACTCAACATGAATCTATATATGGAAGAGATGTTAAGTTCCTCTTGCATATAAGGAATACATATCAAAATATTTTTACACAAATTTTGATAATACTTAAGTAATAAAAAAATTTTGAGTTTTCTTAAATAAACAAATCAAATTTGAAATACCACTTGTAAATAAACAAAATTTTTAAGAATCACAAGAATTTTGATACATATTGAAATTGGAATTTTTTTGATACCAATTGAATGGAAACATATGTAAATTGTGATACCATTGAAAGTAAAATAATTTATATTTGATACCAATTGAAATATATAGTAAATTTTGATACCAAATATCATTTTGATACCAATATGATACCAATTGAAATAAAAGGTAATACATTTTTGATGCCAATTGAAAACTATTGATGCCAATTGAAATCAAAACCCAATTGAAATCGAAACATATTGATACCAATTGAAGTATATTGTAAATTTTGATATCAATTAAGAGATAAAATATAAGGTATATTTGATATCAGTTGAAATACCAATTGAAAATAATGCATAAGCTCATTATAATACCAATTAAGATACTAATTAAAATCAAGATTTAAGTCAAGTATAGCATAAACATACTTTGTGCCTTAAACATGTAAGGACATTGTAAATTAAGCACAATCAAATCATATATATGTATGAAAGTGAAAATACCAATAGAAATTGATATTAATTGAAATTTGAAGCATACATATATACGAAAACATATATGAGTATACAAAAATAGAATTTCCTAAAGTTCATGTGTATAACTCATAACTATCACCCTAATCATGCACATGATAAAGAGATTTTCAATATGGCTCATAAGGCATGGTCGCCCATCTATCCGCCTTTAAAGGGTTGGTAGGGTTTTCAAAAATAAGAGTTTAAAAATATTTTATAAAATTTTAAAAGTCTACCCATTGAAGAATAAATAACTAGTTTAAAGTAATTTTTAAAAACTAGTTAAAGATCCTTCAAACATGAAAATAAACATATATATCTCATGAGCCATACTAAATACACAAAAGTTGACACTCGAAATCTATAAAGCTAAAAAATTCTCATGAAAACAATGTCATGAGTAAACAAATGAAGTGTAAGTGCACAAGAATCATGTAATTAGTATTTTCATAAAAATAATCAATGAGGCTCAAGACATCAAACATATGAAAAATAATAAAAATTTATTTTTCATTTAAAAACAAACTTTAAGGTATATGTATGTTTTATCAAAACTAGAAATATGCATACATATCTCAAACACAAAAAGAGTCCATAATAGTATTTGCATGAAGGTAAGTGACTCAAAGGTATACATATATATTTATTAGTTTTGAACAAAAATTACATATACATGAAGTAAACATATATAAGAATATGAAAAATATGTATAAATGAAAGAATCATCAAAACTAGGTTATACATGTACATATAATGAGTACAAAAGAGCAATGAAGTACAAACATATAAGAATCAATTGTTGCTCACACTTATATAGGTATATACACAAGTTTTAATGAAAATTTACGTTTAAACATGTAATCAAAACATGAAGTTCAAAACCATAAACAAACATGATTATTAAGATAAATGCACATGTTTTAGAGTAATGATGTACATAATAGCTAAACTAAAATGAGAACACAAAATATCAATCCATATGAACATGGGTGTATCTCAATTACTATACATGTATGTCATAAGTCTAAATAATATGGCATTTAATGACAATCATGAAAATATGCTAAAAATCAATAATCTAAAAGCATGTAAACAAGTAAGGAGTTAGAGATAGTTACTAAAAATATTAGGGCACATCTCTATATCTCCAAACCATGGTGGTCCTCCCACCAAACTTTTTTGATAGTGATGCATCAATTTGATGTATCCTTCTAGCCCATACATCCACCACCAAGGCACCAATTCTCTCTTGTCATGTGAGAGCCCACATCTACATCAAATACAAGAGGTGGGGACTTTAGTACCCATTTTCTTTTGGGTCCACAAGGATTAGTATTATTTGGAACTCAAACATTTTTATTAGCAAAATTAATAGAATTTACCTTATCACAACAAAACTTTGCTAAATGGCCTTTGCGGTCGCAATGTGTACATTTGTACACTCTAGCATGCACATGTGAATGAGTGTGATCATGATGCGCAAAGTGTGCATATGTATGCAGTCGGTGATGTGCATGAACATGTGGAGCTTGTTTCCTTTGAAACAAGGTTTCCAATCTATTATAATTAAATGCACAATTGCTCAAGGTTGAGCTCAAATAATCTATTCTATTTTTCAAAAATTTAATCTAATTTTTATCAATAGTAGCATGAAAAGCATGGTGAGAATGAGAATCAACACTCTTTTTTTTAGAAATATTTTCCTTTTCTTTTGAAACAAATTTCTCTTCAAAGAGTTGTTTTCTTCCAAAATAATTTCCTTTTCTTTTTCCACCAAAATAATTTTATTATTCAAAAAGTTATTTCCTTCACAAATATCATTTAATTTAGAAAATAAGAAAATATTCTCCTTTTTCAAAGATTCATTTTCTTTTGAAATGTTTTCCAATTTATTTTGAAAAGAATCTTTTCTTTTGAAATGGACTCATATTTATTTGTCAATCTTTTATGGTCCTTTTTAAGCAAATCATATTTTTCAAGAAGTTGTTGACAAAATGAAGCAAGATCATCATATGACATGTCAACATCCTCATCAAGTTCGGATTTAGAATTTACCTCAAGGGAGTTATCCCCTTGGACCATGTAGCACAAGTTGGAATCATCACTTCCATCATCCGAGTCGCTCCCCATATAGTATCGCTTTTGTTCGCCAAGAAAGACTATAGTGTTTCATACTACAAAAGCCGAATCAAAATTAGCAACCCCAAATAAATATTCATCATTTAGAGTTGACTTTAAAGCATAGATGGCTTTTGCATTAGCCTCAAGATATTTTCCATTCAAACAATAAGAATCTTTAATAGTGGCAAAATAAACATGAATACCTAGGGCTCTAAGGTACATTGACATCTTAACCTTCCAAGTTTGGATGTTAAGAATATCAAACATGGGAGATATCATGAAATCCATGCGTGTGTATAAATATTATGATTAGCTAAAATAAGGATCTTTAACTCAAGGTTGTTAGACCCAAATCAAAAGCACCAAGCTCTGATACCAATTGAAATCTCCTAGAGGGGGGTGAATAGGTGACTAGCTAATCTAATGATGAATTAATGCGGAATTAAAACTATTTATGCAAACTAAAAATTATTATGCTAAACACACCAAGTATAACATAAGAGTGTAGCCGAATTCCGGTAAAGGGCTCTAAACTATCTCCTCAAGATTCCTCTAGATAAGAGTTGAGGTGCCGCTATGGCTCTCTTAGTTGAATACAAGTGTGAGCAAAACAATCCCAAGCAAATATCAATTTAAGCATAATATATATCAAGCATATAAATAGATGAGCAATGTAAGCATGCAAGATATAAATACAAGTGAGAGATCGAGAGAGCAATCGCAAACA